>JAIPMN010016688.1:0-29373 GCA_020650975.1 Apostichopus californicus
ACTGGTCATGTACAGTACAATAGTTTACTAGATAAATGTGTGTGGTGCAGTATGGTACAATTTGGTCATGAAAAACAGCATTTTGAGAAACTTTTAGTCATATACAATAAATAGCTCCGGATAAACTGTATGATGGATACTGCACCACACAGTGTTCAATATTGAGATATATATGTTAAAAGGATCTATACACCACATGCATAAGAACCGTATAGATCTGCTGTACTGTTAGGACTGATAATGCCATTGCTTGTTGAAGATTATACAAGAGTGACCATTATTTTACTTCCTTGAATATTTGATGCAGAAACATCTACCTTCAAGTTTGAAGGACACCATCACAACTTATAGTGTTAATCTAGGCATGTATCAATTAATGAAGTGAGATGAAAAGCATGGTAAACATGTTCACCTTTGTTTTAAACCGAAACACTGTGTACAGTAATAGTATTTTGTTAGTTCAACAGATTCTTGAAATTGTAATTGAAACTGTAATTATCATCAGTCATCACTTGATAATTGTTGTGATAATAGAGATCATCCTAAAAGAATCCTTATTGTACATAGAAAGTGAAAGCTGTCAGCTCACACATGCCACAGTTATTTTAATGTACAGTACCATACTACAGTACAAAACATATAACTGCCCAAGCCTAACATATTATAAGGTATGTTGGTGTTGCCCAAGCCTAACGTATTGTAAAGTATGTTGGTGTTGCCCAAGCCTAACATATTATAAGGTATGTTGGTGTTGCCCAAGCCTAACGTATTGTAAAGTATGTTGGTGTTGCCCAAGCCTAACATATTATAAGGTATCTTGGTGTTGCCCAAGCCTAACGTATTGTAAAGTATGTTGGTGTTGCCCAAGCCTAACGTGTTGTAAAGTATGTTGGTGTTGCCCAAGCCCAACGTGTTGTAAAGTTTGTTCGTGTTGCCCAAGCCTAACATATTGTAAAGTATGTTGGTGTTGCTGTCAACTGTACAGATTTAACATAGATCTGTCAGATTGTCAGCCATGCTCTTTCTGTCTTTCAAATTAATTAAGATTTCCTTCTTGCTGTGCTATTAAGTAAAGGACATTATGTTGAACTTTCGTTTTGATTCATTTTGTTTATTTTCTCTCCGCCCATTCACAGTGACAGTTGCCGGGTCAGGGAATCAATATGTGCTGTGTGGTGAGTACTTTCAAGTTAATACAATGGGTTTAGTAGAGTAATTGCCAATCTAAATCGCAAATGATACAATACCAGTGAACATGAGTGTAACTCATTTCGTTTTGATTTCTTTGTTTCAACACCACGTGTTACATACATAATACAGTCTAAATAGAAATGAATGCACAAACACGGTGTGAAGGAAGTAAACTGAACACATTCATATTCTGATGTTTCCATACATATATTGAAAGTGGAAAACTGCACATGTTCATATTATGAAGACAATCACAACTTTTACAAGATGTATTTTAAGTTGCTTGTACAATATGCAGGAGAGAGTCTTTAGGTATCGTTCAATTGGGGAATTCGGAAATAAAAGTTTATCTTCGATTCTTTGATTTAATTTCTCTGGGCAAATGAATGGACTATTAGATCTGTACAGTAGTTCTGTACAGTGGTTACCTCCTAACATTATGTAACTACTGACTTCACGTTTGTTTTCTTTCTCCTTCTAACTCTATGGTTTTCTTCTTGCTTTTACAGTATTGTACCTGCTGTTGTTTCACTTTTTCTTGTTTATGTTCTTATGGGCTTACTATCAAACAATATTCGGTAGTCACCCTGGAGTACCAGGAGAGGTTTGTGTGTTTTTCTCATTTAATGTTCATTTTGAAACAGTTAAGTTCATTAACAGCAGCAAGATACTTTCACATGTAAACCAAATATATGATCAAGGAACCATAACAACTGCCCGGATAGTGGAAACTAGAATCAAACATTGACCACCAAGTTATTTAAACCATGTTGTGCATTCGTGTGTATCTTTGTGTCACTCTGACCGCGTTGTGTTATATATTGGGCATAATTTGCTACCCTTGTGTAGATTAAAATTGGTCTACTGCTACTAAGTTATGAAGCATTTAGACCACATGCAGGAAACTTTGTGTCCCACAAACTCAACGGAATGTATTATTTTTTGTTTGCAAGTCTTGGAGCTTTGTCGCCATTTCCTTTGTTCATAGTGTGATTTTAGTTAGACCAAGTAGTAGAATATTTTTAAGTTGTTTTTTTGCTGGAGTAAACCAGATTGTGGCTTATTCAACACACCTTGCTGTTTTAATATCAGCTTACCTGTGGGACGTCTGATATCCGACTGATTTAGTAATATGTATATCTGTTATGTTCTCAGTCAGCTCACTCAGTGCCAGGAACTACCTCACCCCTAGGGTTCCATACATGCCCCCCTCCTTACACCCATTATTACAATTAACAGGCACAACCCGACATAGAAGTGGGTATGTGTTGCCTGGAAGTGTCCATGGGGGGCTCTTTGGCCTTGGGGTCCCTTGATCCTAGGCTGCTCTTAGGTACTGATCTCATATGTCTATTGTATTTATCAAGCACCGAGTTGACTACTGTTGCATGTCATTACTTTCTACTTAAGACCCATTTTTTCACTTGTTCTTTTGTAAATTAATTTACTTTCTTTGTAAAGCGCCTTGAGCAGTGACTTTTGTTTACTGATTTGGCGCTATATAAGTCTCATTTATTATTATTATTAGTAATCTTACAAAATAGATGAACCATGTAGTAATTGTCTTGTTTATTTAGTCTGCCAATATTAATTGATTTCTTTCTTTAAGAAACAGTGAAATCGATGTAATTCCAATTTCTTATTTCTCGTTCTTCCAGTTTTACTTAGCAAGTGATGAGGTTCAAAGAATTGAATCAGAGGATCGATCGGGGGAACAACAAGAAATTCTGAAAGAAATCAGTAGAGATAAAGCCCTACCTGTCTATACGAGAACATTCGGTGGCGGTAAGGGTTTCCGAATGACTCATCATTCGATTGAATTTACACTGAATAGTGTTTCAGATCATCATTCATAGTATGTCATTTAGCACAGTGCAGCTATTAGAACATTTTCTGTCAAATGCACTTACATTTATTTCAAAATTCAAAACTACTCGTGATCAAAAGGAAAGCTCAGTTGACAATGCTGAAGGTTTCAAATCATTTTATCTTTAATATCACAGGGTTGGCAGGATTATGTTATCATTCTGTTCATCTTAAGACCCAATAATTGTACCGTAAGCTGTTGTACAAACTTACCCCCCCCCCCACCCCATCTCTCTTTGCTTACCTATCTCTATTCTACTTGTGGACTTCCTTCTAACAAGGCTCTAGCAGTCTGGTGATGACTACCACTGTAGTCTTTATCCAGCCAATTTCTTTATCATTTACAGTTCTCCTCTCTTACCTGTCTCGACTATACTATTGCACTTCCCAATCTACCTAGCCTATTAACTGGTAATGTTTTAGCACTGGTCTGTGGTCTAACAATTTATGAAAAAAGAGGGGGGAAAAAAGAAGAACAGAAAACAACAATTGGCACAGAGAAACATTTCAAGCCTCTCTTTATAGTTTTGACAGATATGGCAAGGACTGTTTGAGAGTCATTTGAGGGAAATAAAAGTCTATTTTTAGAATATTGTATATTTGCCACTTAACATTTTATTTAAAATAATTATAACAAGTGGCATTATAATGCTGGTGTTTTGAACTACCAGGGTAGCATCACATCACTTTGCAAATGGATCATTCAATATCAAATCACCCAATTTTGGAGTACGTTGTAGTTCGAACTCTTTTTAAAAATGACCAAATTTATTGTCTGCTTGGAGAGGGTCCAGCAACAGCCATCCGTGATTTGACATGGAATGACCACAAGTATATAAATGTTTCTTTTTTGCTCTTTTCACTAGGGATTCGCTACTGTCACATCTGTAAAATTATTAAGCCAGACAGATGCCACCATTGCTCTGTCTGTGATCGGTAAGTCATCGATTACTCGCCGTAATCTGCAAAACTTTCACCGTGTGATCGAAGGGATCATGTGTACTATGTGAATATGTTCTGTCTCGTTGACGATTGTCAATGTGAATACTTTCTTCGCAGGTTTGTGTGAGTTACAGATAACCTGTGTTATGGGCCTCAAGTCTTGATCAAGGTTCTAGTAAATAAGATCAGTTTGTACAAAGTTAGTTTAATAGTGAAATGAATATTGGCAATCAGTATACTATATAATGTCATTGTTCCTGTAATAAACTGTATTATAATAAGAAAAGTGTTTTTGGGGAGGTCACCAAAGGAGGTGGATGCACAGTATAGCATAGTGTCAAGGTCAATACATACTGTGTGGTGCATGCATCACACCTTGATATTCTGGGAACTCCTTATTTTTCTGTTGATGCCTGTGGGCAAAATTATGAAGATGAGCATAAATAATCATAAAAATTCTTGAATTTTTATGATTATGAAGCCAGTGCTCAGTCGGCATCAATGGATTGCCTAGAAATGCAGCTGTAGATACTGCTTGAATTGGATCAGCACTCTAACTTCAATTGTACAGAATGGAGTAACCTATGGCATTGTATTGAATAACATTCTTCTAATGGCGTCTCTGTATTATGTGATGTCATGGTATGGTGTATTTATAACACATTTTGTATTGAGGCTGTAATGTATTACACAGAGTATTTAATGATATCATGGACACTCATCTCCATGGTTACATGGTAAGGAGTCTGCATTGAATAACTTATCTGGTATCGCATCGCAAATTGCTATGCAAAATGGACAAAATGTTATGCAAAAGGGGCAAATTTCTCTACAAAAGTGCAAAGATGCATAGCAGTTATTGTACACAGAACGTCCACAATAAGTTCATAGCCTTCATAATTGCAATGGAAAATTTTTACACTAAATTATTCCTTGGTCTGCATGATAGTATTGCATTTGTTGTCTCTAAAACAGACCTTTGACCTACTCTATCTTAATACTGTTTTTTTTTCTCCCCCCCCCCCCTGAACAGATGTATTCTCAAAATGGATCACCACTGCCCGTGGGTGAACAACTGTGTGGGCTACGGCAATTACAAGTTCTTTGTCTTATTTTTAATGTATGCCTTGCTTTTCTGCCTCTATGTTGCTATTACTACAGTGCCATACTTTGTTCGATTTTGGCAGGTGAGTTCAAGAGAGTATTAAGCTATGTACTATGAAATAAGCATTATGTGTGACACTGTGACAGTGATGACTGTCAACAAAGTTTTACTGCTTCAAATGAACAAACTTCAGCAAAGTTGAGCATGATACAAGAAGAAATACAATACTCCAGGTTTATCAGAAATTTACCTTCATAACATGTTTGGAATGCTCTTTTATAACAGAATAATTGATGATAATGAGGTTGGTACCTCATCTCAGGTTTTAATATTATCTCTTGTATCTCAACCAAAAAGTATAATTTTTTTTTAATCATGACCCACAAGGAAAGAGTCAAACAAACAGTTGAATAAAACATAGCAATATTAGCTGAGAAAAAAAAAAAATAATCAGTGCCAAACAAGAGAGAAAATTCATTGGGAGTGAATAATGTACAAGGGACAAGGCATTAGAAGTGCACTGTTGCAGTATCAAATGATTTCGAGTTTACTCCTTTGTAGTCTCGTTGTGACTGGTACTAGACCTTCAACGGTAACAAAAAATAAGGGGAAACTGTATAATAGATCTTTATTGAAGCTACTCCTTTTAAAATGTTACGCATAGATGGTACAGTTTGTCAATGCCAACTTCAATCTTCAATAGGTTTCAAAGAATATTCTACAAAACTTTAATGATATAGCGGGATTTTAGCGTGTTCAAACTATCCATTTAGGTGTCTAAATGCTCTTTCCTTAGTGTCACAGGTTTGCTTGTAGAGTGTTTCCTGTTGTCTACCTGTTGGTGCTTAAGTTGTATGGACAGGTACTCTTAGTGTTATCCCTAGTTATATGAAATGTGATACTAAATATTTGCTGTGAAGACAAGTTTATAGAACTGATATAATTTGTAGCACTAATCCCTTTTATATATACTTTTTTTTGTCATCAGATGGTGAGAGATATATTTGGAGATATTAATCCATTGAATATTAATCTTTTTCCATAGTTGCTATTTTTATACAAGTCTGCTGAAAATTTGCACCTGTTATTGATTTAGATGTAGCTATGCCAGATTTCCACGGCTAGGTCGGATTAATGCTTTGATCTGTCAAATTTCCCATTACACCTCGGTTTTTGCCAAACTGGAGACTTGACCGTTCCAGATTTCATACTTGGTTGGGTCACATACCCATGAATAGTCAGTTAATATTTAGGCCCAAAAAAATCTCCATGGCTGACCCTGCGAATATCCTGGTCAAATCACCATGGCTTTGCCTGTTTAATACCTGGGTCTGTCGTATTTTCATTTATAGTCTTGCTTCATTCGATGGGTCTGGACAATTTCTCTGATTCATTGAGATTTCACACTTCGGGTCGGCAATATATTCAAGACTTGGTCCACCATGTGCAGTATTTCTACCAAATTTCCACAACTAGACCTGTTTCGTAATTTAGTCTGCCAAATTATCCCTGTAGAGTCCTCTTTAATACCTGGCTCAGAACTTATTCGATACACCGTTTTATCCCCTATTCTCCGAACCTATTTAGACCAACATTTTGTAAAAATCAAGAACGAACACAGTCGTATAATTTTGAATGCTTTCTCTTACCCTGAACAGAAGGGCATTGACAGCCATGGTGCTGGCGACTTCCAAACGGTCTTTCTCTGCCTTCTAGCAGCTATGTTTAGTCTGAGTGTGTTAGCACTAACGTGCGTACACATTCGTTTGACTTTGACAAACCAGTCAACGATAGGTATAAAATAAACCTTGCGGCTCTCTGCTTGTTTGACACCCTTCATCTCAAGCTTTCCTGCATGTCTTACCACTCTGCCCATTTCACTTTTACCCAAGCTGAACAATTGTACACAAAGCTGTACTTTATAACCATACCAAAAATAAAATCCTGTTTTCATTTTCTTTGCAAACGATGGATAAGAGAATAATATCTTTGGTTATGCAGACACAAATCTCAGTATATTAAGGACATAAACATTAATATTTATAAATACAAGTACATAAACCAGTCTGGTATTAAACAATGTGATCTTAATCTTGGGATTAGTTGATTACTAGATATAATATTTAAGTTATCCATTCTGGTTTTGCATAGGGAAATATTTTGTGAATGCAGAGTATTGGTAAACAATTGTTACAATAGTCACTTTGTCCTCCCAAAGTTGAAGACAGCAAAACTTGCTCGAGCAATCAACATCTTCCATCCTCGAGACATCTGATACTTACACCCACCATACAAAAAAAATCTTTGGTACTTTAACTTCGATCCTCAGGTACTTATTATTATGTCATCTGTCACTCTACACCAACTATGCTAGTATTCTTACTCAGTTTCTCTGTCACCGTAAATCAACTGGTACTCAAATGAAATCCTCATTTAATTTAAATCAAACCCTGGTAGTAGTTAATCAATCACACAATCAGATCATATGGTACTCTGAATCAAATTATTGGGTTCCCTTAATCAAGGCCCTTTGTCACTCAAAATCACATCCTCTGGAACTCTTAAAACAAACCCTCATGTAATCTATTTCAAAATTCTCAAGTACTCTTATCTCAAATTCTCTGATACACTAAATCTAGTCCTATGTCACTCCTTATCAAATTATCTTGTACTCCTATTCAAATTCTCTCGTACTCTAAACCAAAATCGGCAGCTACTTTTTAATCCAATTTGAAACCAAGTTCTCTGGTACTCTAGATCAATTTCTTTCATATTCTTTTTTGATTTCAAAATTAAATCTTCTGGTACTCAAAATCAAATCCTCTATAAACTTGGAACAAATTGTGTCTTGTACTCTAAATAAGCTAACATCGCATTTTTGTTAGTCCGACCTCATGATACGATGTGTAAAAGTAAGTTGGCCTGACGTTTCGATCCTAGCAGGATCTTCTTCAGAGGCTAAATGACAAGAAACAGTAGCAGAAGGGACATAAACAAGTACAGAATACAGACAGGTTAATGAGCATGGTGAACACAAAGAGATGGATGTAAGGGGATTAGTAGACAAGGGATGGAGAGAAGAAAGCAACAGGGGAAGAGGAGAGGTAGGAGATAAACAGTGGAGGGATATGATATGATATCGAAACAAGGGAATAGTCAGGTATAGATCAAACATTTCTCCCATGTTGAATGTTTGTATATTCTTTGCAGCATAGCCTATCTTAACAGCCTCTCCAGTCGGAAAGGCTTGCTCCATGGCAGTGTAGGTCTTAACGCCAGCTTTCTCAATTGATCAATTAGCTTCATTCTCTGTCTTCCACGTAGGAAATTCAAGACAGCGATGCCGCCCGTTTTCACATCCTCTTCCTCTTTTTGGCGTCGATAATGTTTGCAATCAGTGTCACAATTCTGTTCTGTATGCACATCAGACTGAGCTTGGTTAATCAGAGCACTTTAGGTATGTACACGACGATGCCTAAACAATCGTGATATTTGCCTCAAACAGATTCTTGGGAGGTTTTGAAAAAAAAAGAGAACTGACAAAAAGTAACCTGAAATTGATCTGGATGGTATTCTTTCTATGTCTAAAGCCTTAAATTGATGGCACCAAAAAAATGTCCTTTTCCTATCCATATTTACAAGAAAAATGATGGTAAGGTGAAACTACATTAAAATATCTGAAGTATCGATGAAAAAACGAACAGAAAATTGATTTCCCAAAGCGATTGATAATCTGGCTAATGTGAGTAGTGGTCATTGGGTAGAAAAAAATATTCAGGGAGATAGTATAATACAGTCTATAGTATAAAGTGCAATGTCTTCGTCTTCTCCATTCTTGCAACAGGCATGAAAATCTATGCATTCTGTTTTCTGCTTTTTCTTTCGCATATTTGCAGTTTTCCATAAATGCTCACCAAATATTTCTTAATGTCCTATTGGAATTAGAGCCCTTTTTTTGGCATTAGTATTTCAATGCTTTGCATATTATAGCTATCCAGTCATCATTGCATTCATCTCCATTTAGTCACTCATTGGTCGTCATAAACTTGTATTCTTAGTCTTACTTGAATTTCTAAATTTAATGCAAAGGAAGCAATTGGTACTAAGAACAGGGTTTCCCCTGGAATTCATTTTGTGCGGTGGCTGCCTTTCTGATTTTCGCGCCCGCCTCGCAAAAATATTACCAACCTCACTGCTTCAGAGAAGGAATAAAAAATGCAATGATTGCAATCCTATATTTTAAACCCATGCTATCATCAGACATTGAAAAAACTTGTCAGTGAACACAAAATTATAGCAACAAATAGATCTCCTAATTTAACATAGCATAATTATCTAATGTATTAAGATGATTGACATTAGCATGGTTAACAACATTTTCCTGGCTACCATCCACATCCCCCCTCCTCCCGGTATGCTCATATCCCTCCAGTGTAATAAACTAGTTACCGCCTCTCACAGGAGGAATCCCAGAAGAAACCCTGTAAGAACTTACTAAAACAGGAGGCACAAAACCAACCATCATAATGGCCAATGTGGTATAGATATTGTGATGATCGAATACCCCAAACAGCTATTAAAGAAAATTCTTCCATTTTGTGAGGTATCAAAGGTGTCATGTTCCTTAACACATGGCTGAAGACTTGAGCAAGTCTAAATTTGACATCATTATGCCACCACATGTGCTTCAATTCATGTGTTTCCTGATGTAGTATAATGTTCACATTCTGGAATGAAGGTGGGTTTTTTCAAATGCTGTTCAGCCAAAATATTGAAGATCATAGCATGATCTAAATGATGGCATGGGTTTCAGTGTCAAGACTATTAACATTCTACCTTAAAAATATTACAAGAAGAATGAAACAGAACAAAAAATGAAAAAGAATTTAAAAAACGTTCCCACATGTGGCAGTAAGGCATCACAGATCCACAAAATGACCCAGACACAACTCTAAAGCTACAATAGCTCTTGATAAGTAGCAAGAGCTTTCTTTAGCTACATTGGGGGAGTTGTTCATCACAATATCTCAAAAGCTAAGGTGGTAGTTTGGGATTAGTTCTTCTTTAAGTTCTTGGTGTTGGTTTATTGTTATTGATTACAATATATTTAATGTTATTAGTTTATGGTATTATGATATATTATTGTAAAACTCAAAATTTTACAAAGGAATTGGATCTAACCAGACAGAATCCCCCTGTTTTATGGGTTCTTGTAGTTCTATCTATGTGGTATCACTTTAAGGAAGTAGGTGTTTTAAAAATGTGGCTGATTGATTGCCCTTAAGAGTCTCTGAGGTACAGTAACGATGAAGGTCTGTGAGATCATACCAGTGCTCAGTTTTCTGGACATGACCCCTTTTTTTGGCTCCCATCGTTTACATTGGATGGCAGGACTAGAAGTTCCCTTTCCTCGTTAGTCTATGGGGAATTAATTTAAATCAGAAACTAAAAATGATGTTTCCAAGTTTTGAAAACAGAACTATTTTATTGTGGATTTTGATTATGTTGTTATTAGGTTTTGTTTCACATATTTTGATCTTACTTTCTATTGTTGAACTTTAACCTTTGTACTCTTTATTCAGAGTCATTCCGTTCGCCCATATTCCGCCACGGACCTGACAAGGAAGGATTCAGCCGAGGTTCTGCCAGTGGCAACTTCCACGACATTTTTGGGATCAGAAAGAGCCACTGGTTTCTACCGATGTTCACGAGGTGAGGGGCGATAGTCGACTCATTTGGGATTTTGTCTTTCACTCTCGCATGGCAGGCCTTGAAATTCAGGCTGTCTACTGGCTAGATGCCAGTGGAGTTTCCTGTTTGCCAGTACCTAGGAAAAAGAAAGACACTGGCAATTGTCTGCGAGTAGACATTAAACACTTTAAACACATGGTAACCAAGTCAAGTGCTGGTCGATGTTTTAAAGGTCTTGGCTAATTTAAAATGTCTAAAAAGTCTCACCTTTTGATGGAGAGTAAACTACTGGTTGTGACAATCAGCGAATACTGATAATTGAAGATGTATCAAGTTCTTATTGATGCATACTAGTGTAAGCTTTATTACAGTCTTATGGTATTCTATGTGACGGGGTGAACTGGCCAATGCATGCTTGAAACCACGACTCGGACTTTACTATGTACAAGGTCTAACTTAAGTGGATCATTGATATTAATATTTTCGTAGATATCATGTCTAATATTAGTGCTGGTGACGGGGGGAACTGGCCAATGCAAGCCTGTGATCAAGACTCGGACATTACCTATGTACGAGGTTTACCTTAAGTGGATCATTGATATTAATATTTTCTTGTATATCATGTCTAATATTAGTGCGGGTCACAGGGTGAACTGGCCAATGCATTCTTGAAATCACGACTCAGACTTTATGTATGTACCAGGTTTAACTTAAGTGGATTATTGATGTTAATATTTTCTTGTATATTATGTCTAATATTAGTGCGGGTCACAGGGTGAACTGGCCAATGCATGCTTGAAATCATGACTCGGACTTTACATATGTACCAGGTTTAACTTGAGTGGATCATTGATATTAATATTTTCTTGTATATCTTGTCTAATATTAGTGCTGGTGACGGGGTGAACTGGCCAATGCAAGCCCGTGATCAAGACTCGGATCGTCTCTTGGATGATGACCGAGATGAAGATCTCCTAAGTCCTGGAGAAGAGTCTCCATCTCGAGGTACTAGCATCATCATGTTTCATACTAGTTCTCTGCCTTGTTTATATATGTATATCATATTCTTTTTAATTACTATATAATAAAATACATCACAAATCTATACTTGATGTTCACATATACACATTAATTAATGAACAAGTATAACAATAGTGAGGAAGAAGAACAATGCTGACATTTATAGATATAAGAGATTTATACAACTTAAGGTTAATGTCTCATCAGGTGTACAAACCAGTGGTCATTAACACTCTGTACCTACTTCAAATCAACTATTTCATGAACTCAACAGTGTACAGAGCCCAATTGAGATCATCTTGCCTAACTCTTATTCTTGGTATTACAAACAACTAGGTATAATCTTGTTGATGACTTAATTTAAATTGTTGCTCTATGCCCTCTACAAATCATTTCTAGCTGTCAGAAACACCGGAGGCTAGAGCTTGGGTATCGTGTCTTTGATTCCTTAGGTTTTGTACTCTTTGCCCTCTATTTATATTTCAAGTGTTACTAACAACCTAGGCTATAGCTGAGGGATCATATCATTGGTTCCTTAGGTTTTGTACTCTTTGCACTCTATTTATATTTCCTGTGTTCCAAACAACCTAGGCTACAGCTGAGGGATCATCTCATTGGTTCCTTAGGTTTTGTTCACTGTGCACTACATTTAGATTTCCTGTGTTACACCCTAGGCCAGAGCTCAGGTATCATCTCAATGATTCCTTAGTTTTTGTACTCTGTGCACTCTATTTATATTTCATTTGTTCCAAACAACCTAGGCCAGAGCACAGGTATCATCTCATTGATTCCTTAGGTCTTGTACTCTGTGCACTACATTTGCTTTCCTGTGTTACACCCTAGGCCAGAGCTCAGGTATCATCTCAATGATTCCTTAGTTATTGTACTCTGTGCACTCTATTTATATTTCATTTGTTCCAAACAACCTAGGCCAGAGCACAGGTATCATCTCATTGATTCCTTAGGTCTTGTACACTGTGTACCTGTGCTACAAACAACCTAGGCCAGAGCTCAGGGATCATATCTTTGATTTCGTAGGTCTTGTACTCTGTGCAATCAAGTTATATTTCATGTGTAACAAACCTAAGCTAGAGCTGAGGGACCATCTATGTCTTGTGTTCTGTGCACGCTATCAAACCTTAGGAATCTTCTCAAAATATCATTATATACCTAAATCTTGTGCCCTATGCAATCATTCTTATGTTACCAATACTACCTCTCAGCACGCTATCAAATATTTCTGTGTTAACAGCAATCTAGACCAGAGCTCAGGGACCCTGGTTGTTCAAATATTGTACTCTATGAATTTATCAAACCTGTTATCTGATATATATCTCAGTTGACTCATGAATATTTTTGTTTATTGATTTTAATTTTTGGTGCCTCTTTCAGATACCCAACAATTCAAGAAGAGTATACAGGCTGGCACTAAGTACGACAGCACGAGTAACGATGTGGTAGTTCCTATTGAACCAAACACAGGTACCCAATAATGCTTGATGCTACAGCAACATGGTTACATGTAAGAGCTAAAGTGCAGTTTGCTTACCTATCTCATCCATACTAACAAATATACACAACTCTAACTTCCAAATCTATGCTAATTATCTTCTCTTTTTCTCAAGGTAACTAAGATATAATCTTTACCTTTTCTTAATAAAACAAAAATTAAGAAATATATCTTGCAGCTGCATCAGAAGTCATATTTGCCCTTTTTTGCTGTCAAGAAATATCTAAAACATCGGAAAGAACGAAAAGGATATTTGTAACTGATACTTTAAATACTATACATAAATTAAAGACAGACTACCCTAGTGATGGATAAATTTCTTTTGTTCCAAACGTTTAGCTGTACTGTTACCATTTGCTTGTGAGCTTAACTATTATTTTCTTGATTACATGTTGTACCATGTACATGGACTAATACTCGCAGTTGTTCTTGTTGTAAATGTCTCTCCATTGAACCTAGTAAGATTTCAACTAGTCAGTTGTAAGTTGCTTGAATTACTTCAAGCAGTCTTTTACTGAGAATACATGACAGCTTTTGCTGCCATAAATCCCAGCCTTAAGTTTGAATCCACTTTTCCTTATTTGTTCAGACCACGACTTACCGCAGTTAATGCTTCTTTACATTGAAAATGATGAGTAAAACTTGCATTAAAGTAACCATAGAAAAAAGGCCATGACAGAGTTCATGGGCCGAATGAGCCTGTGAATGAAGTAAAAGGAGAAGAACTAGATTTGAGCAGCTTTTCAGGAGCCAAAAAGAAAGTTAAATGCCTGGCAAGCAAAATGTTTTGTAGATAAAAAGTTATTATTTCTTATTGTAACTGCTTTCTTTTACAGTATTGAAAGGAAAACCAGAGACAATTAACTTCTTAATCAGGTTATCCCCAACATCAGTTTGTTAAAGTTCATTCACAATTAACTGATCTGAGTGTGGGATGTTTACATTCAATACTCTCTTGTCTCCTTTTGTCTGTAACCAGTGTCCATTGGGGTGAGTTTTTCAGCTGGATAGGTGCATGTGCATTTGACGACTAGCAAAAAATATTACGTAGGTGAATTTAATTTCCAAGGTATCTTACTTTTCGTTAAGCTTACAATGCTGGTTCCACCAAAAATGTTCACTACGAACGAAACATGTTTGCTCCTCGTTTCTGTAAAAGATTTTCTAATCCAAACTGATCTTCTTCATTAAAGGACTTCTTCACCAGATACTGTAGATGACACCTTTTGATATTTATGGTAATTGTATAAAAAAATTGAAAATGGTACCAAAATGGAACCTGCACTGAAAGTAATATTGAATTTCACCATAACTTTTAGTTTTTAGGGGCAAAAAAAGCACAACTTATCGACCTGTTGGGGTAGGACTTGAAAACAACAAAAGTCTTTTACCATCACTGCCACCTACAAGATTCATTGTTTAATTTCTTTCTCTTTTCGTTTCTTTCTTGATCTTTATTTCAATCGGTAGTAATCTGCACCATTTACAGCTTCACCCAAGAAAATAGAATTAGCAAAATAAAAAGCAAGGCAATGGCTTTCCCAAATGTAATTTCTTTAGTAAAACAAAGGTTCTGTAGTTAGCCAGGTCTGCCTTGGCAATGAAGTGGATCTAATTTCCACCCTAGGGGAGTGGTCGTTATTTACGATGATAAAATGGGAACCTGCAGGTTGGGGGCCAAGACATGCTGATTGAAACGTAGTCACAACAATCTAGAACCACAGTCCACTGTGATGCTCCCCATATGAATGGCTTTTTCTCCCATCTCTAATGGTGTTACGCAAAAATGGTGTGCTTGGCAGGTTATTAATAGTAGTATCAGGGAGTTTATAAACAACATTATGCTGTTGTATATATATAGTGTACTTTCATATCATGCTTCAAAGCACCTGTACTGACAGTTTTGAGTGGCATGACATATCCTGTTACTATCAGATGAAGGGTTCGTAAAACATTCACAGTTAGCACAAGTGATTCAACACATTCTATGTGGATAGAGTGGTATTAGCGTTGCCCCAACTGGTTGAAATTGCTAAAACTACAGATGGTATTAAAGAAGCCTATTCTCTCAATATCATTGGTAGGGTCAGTAAGTCAGTCCCCATATATATATGTAAATTCATATATGAACACTGGTGTTTGGTACTATTTTGTTTGTTTTGTTATGTGATAATTTTAAAGTATCCCATCCTGGGCTATTTCCTCGGACGTATTATGGAATTTCAGGACTATTTTATGCATTATGTAATTATACCAATGTCCAACATCTCAGGCACTGTGCTATCAATGATTTCTCTCTTTCGTATCTCAACTTTGCGGTAGAAAAACCTGCCTTCATGAAGCTGTTTCTGATTTTAAGTCTCCTTTCATGCAAATACACAGTCATGCTGCACAAAATGTATTTGATAGTTGATGCATATGAAATGTCACAAATGATTTTTGACTACCATAAAGAAAAGCTGGAGTGACATCAGACCCAAACATCGACAATTTAACCCCGGCTTACCAAACTGTCAAAGTAGATGCGCCTAGCCATACCCTGCAGTACTCTACTCCTGATATCCACTGGTTTAACATTGGGCTATAATTCCTCCTTCTTCCATATATCCTTGAAATGAACAAGTTTCAGCATGAACTTCAGTCTAAATGAATTGAAATATGCATTATTAAAGGTTCATTGAGACAGTCGGCCCAAGATTTCATTTCCGGGGCAAGTGTCTGGGGGACAGTATCAAACGTAATGAAAATTTTTTAACAGTCGTCAGAGACGACCACATTTCTTTTCGGACGACCAAAATCACCCGCAAACATTGTCTGGCAGACGACTCGTTTTTAACATCAAATTCAGATTGCATTGTAACATATAACTCCAATCACCATTTTTTGGAGATAACTGAAATTTTAAAACACAAAAATAGTGGTAGGACTATGATCCACCTGAAGGGGAATTTTACTGCTCCAAAGCTGCTGTTCTAATTATCAAACG
Source organism: Apostichopus californicus (assembly GCA_020650975.1). Taxonomy (NCBI): domain Eukaryota; kingdom Metazoa; phylum Echinodermata; class Holothuroidea; order Aspidochirotida; family Stichopodidae; genus Apostichopus; species Apostichopus californicus. The sequence continues at coordinate 16,312 of JAIPMN010016688.1, forward strand.
TACACATCTCTTCTCCAGCGTACACATTGATCATCCTCTTGTTAGTTTGCAACAGTTTTTGGAACATGAACCAAATTAAAGACCTGGTTTGTTTGAAGGACAACAGGAAAATCCCTTAAAACATTGCATTGGAAGGCTTTTTTTATGGTGTAACCCTAGTGGGACAACCAATTAAACATCCCATATATATATATTTTTCTACTGATATCTGCTTTTTTCATCTGTATTTTGTTTTGACAGGGGATAGAGTCCAACTTGTCCTAGAGCCAGGTCACATTGCTGGAACCACTTAAAACGAAGAAGCACAGGGAGGCAGGCATTGCCTTGGGTATGGGAACCCATTGTAAAGTGAAGGATTCAGAATGAAAAAAATGCAAAGCATTCCTGGATTTGTACTCATGCATCATCTTCATCGGCAGCCATCGTTTTTATATTTGTGTTTTTTGTCTAGCTGCTACCCAGGGTTATTTTTTTGTTTGTTCTATGTAATTCCAGTTTTCATGTATTTCCTGTATTTCCTGTCTTTGGTCTACAATTTAGAAGAAGTCTGGAAAATGCTTTTGCCTCGTTTTATATTCTTAGATAGATCTCTTCTGTGTTAGTGTCGTCTAGTGTAGGGCTATTGTGAGATATATTGTACAGTTTTTGGAATCCAAGTTAAAGTCAGAAATGGCTCACACAGACTTCAGAGTACATAATTTGTACTTGGAAATCCATTGAACCGAAAGAATATTTGTACCCCAAAGGACTTCCCTCCCCTCAATTTATCTCACCACCTCCTCTTACTATATAACGTGCAATTGATTTCATTTTCTCCATACGATGGGAGTCAGAGATGTCAGTCGTGATGTCTTTGCATTTATTTGCATTTCTTTGCACTGTTCTGTGGAGTGTCTTTCAATAAAACAAATACATGGGGTTGTGTTGCAACTGAATATAGGAAACTGGAGAGAAATATGCACAATTCCAAATTTCAGTAGGATTCACTGTCTCACAATGCAAGTACAGTATCTCTTTTGGAGTATGCAGCTGTTCACACTTGAGTATGTCATTTGCTGCTCACACAGAGTATGTTACTTGCTGCTCACACAGAGTATGTTATTTGCTGCTCACAGGAAGTGTGCTATTTGCTGCTCACACAGAGTATGTTATTTGCTGCTCACACAGAGTATGTTATTTGCTGCTCACACAGAGTATGTTATTTGCTGCTCACACGGAGTATGCCTTTTGCTGCTCACACAGAGTATGTTATTTGCTGCTCACACAGAGCATGCCATTTGCTGCTCACACAGAGTATGTTATTTGCTGCTCACACAGAGTATGTTATTTGCTGCTCACACAGAGTATGTTATTTGCTGCTCACACTGAGTATACTATTTGCTACTGATACTGGGGTAAGAACTACTTGGAGTTAAGCAAAGACATTGTGTTAATGGAGGGTGGTCTAATGTGTTTAAAGTCTATTTGCTGGATGACTACTAAAATGGGTTTCATGACTTAATAGCATCGAAAAAATATTCAGCTTATTTGTAGATCGTTTGTCGCACAAAGTTTGTAATGTTTATATAAACTATTACCTAGATTTTTTGATTTTGTGTACATCTGGGATTTTTTTTTTCTTTTCCTTCTCTATGAAAAATCTGAATATTTTGGTTATCATCAGTTGATCTTTATGTTAACAAATTTGTCGTCAGCATTTTAGTACTCCCCTATTTTATGTACGAGGCTACGGTGTGAAAGGCTTGTTTGTACAAATCATTGTATAACTGAATGCGGTTTCCTATGATTTTTATATCATATCCACTGCTCCTTGTACTGGATAAGGTTTTCTTCACTTTGAGTCTGGACAGATTTATTTTGGATGATAATTTGTTTATATTAAGTTTTCAATTATTTGTACGTCACAACAAATTATTTTTTATAATTCCTGCTGGGGAGATTCTTGTGAACAGTAGAGTTGTTTCCAGTATGATAAATTCTTACTCTGCAGTGAAAGTTACTAGGGTGAAACTCACTGGTAGTTATTCTGGAATTTGTATGCTGGTGGATGAAGCGTTCCTAAAACTAGTACTTCTGCAAACAAGGAATATTTGATGGGGAAAATATCAATTATAATTCTTTCACTCTGTTTATTATAATGATTTTTACACAAGACCGTAATTTTGGTGTCAATATAAAAGCAGCCCTCTGCCTTTGGTCTCCAATTTCATCAATACCTGCCAAGTACCCACTGCAGCATAAGATGGAGATTAATCAAACTAAAAGAGCCTCCGAGAAATTTTTCGTCAAATTGAAACTTAAAAATTTGGATCAATTAGAGATTTTATCTTTTGGTTTTTAAACATTTTCAGAAATTCTCAATTGAAATTATCCCAATGTTTTCTTCATTTAACATGAAAATAAACTTGACTCGTCAAGCTTATTAACTGCATTGTGAAGATATTTTGATATTAACGTTTAAGTGAAATCATCTGTTAGTAGAAAAGTCTGTCTGTGAGTAAATTTCCGTCTTGACAGTGAAGGAAACAAGTTGCCATCATAGTGAGTACTTTAAACATTAAACATGCTGTATTGAAACAGCCACACTCTGTTGGTACCTTGCTGAACCATAACACAAAATATAAATTACCCCCCCCCCCAAATAAAAAATCTGTTTAATTTTGTAGTATGCAACCATTTTGTGATGCAAGCACATACAGTAAACTTTTGTGGGTATTTACTGAAATCTTTGTACTTTGTTGACTTTTTTAATTACTGGTGTATGTGCATTATTTTGTACTATTGATTCATTTACAGCAACCAAAACATATTTTGCTTATAATCAAGAAACTTTTTCACTTCTGCTTTTTTTTGTTTTTTGTTTTGGCTAGAGTTCAGTACATGTGTTATAATCAAGCTAATATAGTGTGGAGAGGAAGTCAACTTTTTTCTAAAGTCATTGCTTACAAGGATTTCTTCTGAATTGAAAAGCCAGATAGTAAATATCCACCATATATTCCAGACTTTTTTCATCATTTATTCTTACCAATTTTGTGTTTGTTTTTCTGTTTTTGTACATACCTCAATTTTTTTTTCTGTTTTGTAGTTGATTGCTAAATTTATCACAAATTTTGGTACAAAGATGGAAATTATTTCTTCAGAATGTACAACTTTGTTGAACAGTGAAGGATTTCACAACGATTTTAGATCAACGTTTTCTTTGTGTAAGTTAGAGAAGTTTAATACACCAATGTACACTTCATGTACCTACAGTACCTACATAAATTTATTTTCTTTGGAAGAAGCACTTATCTTAAAATGTCTTCCTCTATTTGAGGACCAAGTCCTTTGTCACTTTTTAGTTTACCCAGATGACTGGATTTTGAGGCAACTTAGTCTTAATTTTGTTACTTTCTGAGAAGGTTTCTTACCAACCCCATATGGTGTTGCTCAAAATACCATTATGATTGATCAGACATCCATCAAAATTTAATCTTCTTCATTTCATTGCTTTATCTTATCATACACAGATATTTGAAAAAGTATGTTTCAAAGAATATGTAAGGATGTGTACATACATTACAAAAGGAAATGATAAAAAAGAACTAAAATCTTCAGAGGCTTTTCTAGTAGGTTTCTTCTTCCTGTATAACACATAACGAAATAACATACAAACAAACGAGAGAAACATACTGCTAAAAAGTAGGAGATATGTGGACCTAGAAACTTAATATAAGAAAGAAATTTCTTAGTTTTCTATTGAATTATGTAACAGCACTACATAATAAATTGGCAATGAATTTCTTAGACAATTTTGTGGCACTATTTCATCTGTTCTAAAACAGTACTGCCACCCAAGTTGCGAATTGATTCTGAACATTTTACTTTTCTTAATACTTTTTGACGGATTTTGTTACTATTGGAATCTAATCTCAACTTATGAACTGCATTGCTGTGAAATTAGTTTCAATATTTAAAAGTGCCAAGTTGTATCAAAATCACCACATACAGCTACTGTTAAATAAATATGATATAGGCTATGTTAAGGGTAAAATTAACATATGTACCCACCAATTAGTGCATGCAAGACTCATTAACATACCTATTATCACTGCATTTAGAAAACAGCCACAACCAGGCGTTGCCTCCCTTGCGTGACATTTTAACAGGTGCTTACAGCAGTGTGTTGAAAGTGTAAATGTATTTTTGGACACAACTGGGACATTCCTCGGCCCAAGATAGGTTGTTTATTTTGAGAATGCTTTCATTATTTTGTTGTTTATTCAATTATATTCTTCTGGATTCTTAAAGTAAATGTTGCAATATAAGGTGACTGACTGTTGGTTGCTCGTTGTGATAATTCATAAGTTATGTAAAAGTCTTGAGTAAAAGCACTGTCAGTCGTTGTGTGTGCCAGAGAGGAGTACGCAGTAATAAATGTAATTGAGCCAATTTTGTTCATTGATTGTGTTTATTTCATCCTTTCCCCCTGTACACTGCAGGCTTTTTCTTGGACACTTTGGGCAAGTCGGTATAAAAAACAGTTTCCATCAATGTTAGGTACTGCTTACTGTAGAACCGAATCCAACAAAGATTTTTTTTAAAAGTTTCACACATAATTGTTGATCTGAAGCGCAAACACACTGTTAAATTGATTCAGAGATTTCAATCCGGTGAGGCCTACAACATTTATCCAAAGTGCAACAAACCCCCCAGGAAATCTCATTTTCCTCAAATGTTGGGTGGTTCAGTCTTATCCTTCATTAAGTGGTACCATCGTTTATTTCTTCAATACTTTACTCGTCAGATCTTTGCATTTTATATTTCAATTAACAATGTCCCAGAATATCACTGCAGGATATATAGCGGTCTCGGCCGGCCAAGTTCATCGCCATACAGTATAGATATGTGCGTAAACTAATTTGCATAACATTGGTCAGCAAATTCCAGACTGTCTGGTTCGGCTGCAAATTACGTCAGACGCTACAAGTTTTACGCTTTCCGACGTTTGAAATAATTAACAGCAGTCACAGGATTTGAAAGAAAAGAGAAGGCTGGTTGGGGGTGGGGGGGGGGGGGCTTTCAAGACTGTCGTAGTTAGCGGGTGGAACTGTATGGAAGGGCAAGTTGAGGCGAATCAAGGATTATGGAGGGGTGTGGCATTTGGGGTGATGACGTCAACTCTCATGCAGGGTTTTCCAGAAAAGCAGCCTGGAAAATAGTGAAAGTTTAAACGTCAAATGTTGTATTCATTTCTGACGCATATTAACTTAGACTATAAATTATGTCTAGGCCTACATTAGTAGCAAGTTTTGGCTAATAAGTACTTTGTGTGCGGTTGCAAAGGAAGGGAGTGTATACCCGTACGCACTAGTGGTCTAATTATTCGTCCCCAGCTGAACGTAAAATTCCTTCGACTGTTTCATTTCCCCGACTGACAATGGGAGGTAGTGAGGGTGAAGGCCCCTATCCCCTCTCTTTGTGTGGGAGGTAGTGAGGGTATAATTGCCCCTATCCCCTCTCTTTGTGTGGGAGGTAGTGAGGGTGAATGCCCCTATCCTCTCTCTTTGTGTGGGAGGTAGTGAGGGTGAATGCCCCTATTCCCTCTCTTTGTGTGGGAGGTAGTGAGGGTGAATGCCCCTATCCCCTCTCTTTGTGTGGGAGGTAGTGAGAGTGAATGCCCCTATCCCCTCTCTTTGTGTGGGAGGTAGTGAGGGTGAATACCCCTATCCCCTCTCTTTGTGTGGGAGGTAGTGAGGGTGAATGCCCCTATCCCCTCTCTTTGTGCACGTGCCACTGATACAGAATGTCACAGTTATAACGATATCTTTAGAAGGGACTCGTGGTACTTCACTTGGCGTAACACCGTCATGATCACATGGATTATAATCTCATTACTTGTATAAGGGGAATTGAGTTGAGAGGTGAATCAAGTTTTTGGTTTGTGTGGCTCAGGTCTTCATCTTAATTAGGTGACATTTCTTAGAACCATTTAAACTGACTTACAGGAGGGTCACGGACTCACAGTGCAGTCAAGAAATATTGCTTACAATAAATTATATTTATACCAAAACTCAGATGACACTAATGTCCGCAAAAGTCCTTCCGATGTGAAATCAAACAATATTGTTTAATTAATGAACGGGTAAAAGCAGAGTGGCCAATGATGCATGCGTCACAGGAAAGACAAAGTCATCCTGTCTGCGTGTTATGTATTCCTTGTAACTTTGGATAGGCTTTGAAGGCTCTGATATTACAGCTAAGTGTTGATTTCTCAATAGCCAAAATGTTATTTAAAGGCATTGAAAACCCGCCCCAAACCGCGTGCCGCCCTCTGAAAAAAGTTAACTTTCCGTTGCTTGCAAGTGAAGTTTCCTTCTTGTCGCTACAAAATGCAGACAGTAATGAAACGTGATACCTTGTTATCTTTTTTATCTGAACCTGAGATGTCCATTGCTGCTATGTACAATGTGTTGTGGGTATTGACCGTATAGCTGCATGCATTGACTGTACACTAGTGTCTAATTACCGATGGTAGCAAGCTGTGTGTGTATTTTCTGGGATCGATGGTGGTGTCTAACACTTCTGTTACACCTCATTCGAAACTAGGTCAGATACCGGCATCAGACGTTTCTTTGTGCGCGAGTCTTCACTCCCTTTAAACATATGGTCTATAGAATATATATACTAGTTTCTGTTTATAATACGTCACAATTACTTCATATATAATGTAGAAAACACATCTGTTCTCAACAAGAACACAAAACAAAATCAGTTATAGTTGAACGTGTATTTACAGTTGGCCTATGTATGGCCGTAAGAACAAAACAGACAAATTACCAATTTAATTTACAAGATTACTGTCAATAAACATTGAATAATATTTTCTACTACTACTCATTACTTATAATATTTACAAACGTCACAACGCAACTAGTACAACGAAACCATCTCTTTTTTTTCCTTGAAAATATTGACTTTAGTCAAAATAGTCATTCCTTAAATCGCTGCCAAACACAGAGATGGTCATTTCGTCTCACGTCCATTTCAGTTAAATAGAGAACTCGCCGGGAACTTCAGTTGTATGATGAACAACCGATCCTCTTAAAACCTGTCATGCATTTCTACAAGTCTGCTGGAGCCGAAACTCTCATTTTCCAATCTTTTCACTTTGAGCTGCAAACAAAAATGACAAAAAATTAAAATTGGAATGAAATAATTAAATGATCCCGTTTTGTATAAAAAGTGCAATGAGCCCAAACCTGTATTTTTGCTTGGATAGTGTGAATTCTTCACAAGGTATCAAAAATAAGTTGACCAATAAGGGGAAAGGAATAATAAGTGAGGTCATCGGTGTAGCAGGAAAATTGGTCCTTCTTGTAAGATTTACCTGTCACGCGATATACATATTCTTTTATGGAATTAAGCCGACAACATATCCTGAATTCCGTATCTCACACGAAGCAGTAAAATAGTAAGAACAGCCGGTCCACTATACGTGGTAAGTTATGTTGTACATTAAGGTACTTCTATCCGGTACATTAAATATTCTTATCAATCCTTCAGTCCCCACCCCACCCGGTACCAGACCCCGTTTTACAGATCTCTTCCTTCTGTCAGACTCAGTCCAATATTTGGTACATATATTAAGCCGTTTTTTTTTAATATACCCTTACCATAAGTCCGACTACTGCAACCAATAACAATGCTACCATCATAGCAAGTATCACAATAGTAGCAGTCGCTCCTCGGCCACGATTGTAGCTGTTTTCGTTCAAGTGTTTCGCTGCTTCAGGATTCACTGTAAAGATGAACACAAATATCGTCCCAATGTATTTTGATTTCGTGATTCTATATACAAAGTACACGGTTACTCAGCGAGCACTGATACGGATAATAACTGTATATATATATATACCTGCTTATTATGTAAAGTATTTTAACCGGGCTTGATGCACAAGAGAGAAATAAACTACTTCCGTCAGGTTAAGTTACTCCAATTTGTTTGTAAATTGGGATGTACCAAAATCAGACGGTCCACTCCGATTCACCAACATTTGTTTTTACAACAGTGGTTTCCTTATATCAATTAAAATGGTTCTTCGCGCAACGTCAGGTCACACTAAACATTCCTCAACTGTTTTAAGGATATCTTACAGTATCTAAATTATTATATTAAGAATTTACCCCTCTTCTTAGTGCCCTGCTACCCCTCTCGATGCCCACAGCTCCCCATCCGATACCACCCAACCTCTTGTCCAGATTTACTGAATTAATTTGTAACGAAATTACAATTTGCCTTTATACACTACCATCCTAAAATGGTACCGTGTATTCATCTGATCACTCGTAGGCCTATGTGGTAAGCCATTTTGTTGGGGGTGGGGGGGGGGGGGTGGGGGTGTTCCATGTTGATATATTGGGATTTGTTAGGCCTCCTAGGTTTTCGCTAATGTTCGTAAGACACATTTGCACTCGTCAATTATCTCTTACCTTTATTATCGACGTGGTTATTCTTGTCCTGGTTTCCTGCATATATTTGATAGTTATAAAAAGAAAGAGACGGAAGAATAATTAAGTGTTCGCACAGATGTAATGCTGTCGCCGATACAAATATGAAGCAATTCTACATTTTGTTCGATATATATATATTTAGATCCATGACAAAACACATTTGATTGACACCATGGAAAGATCTGTGATAGTATACTGTATATGGATGTCAGGGCTTTATTGCTGGAGATAGGGCTATGACAGCCCGAGTCCTCTTTTCAGTGGACTCGGACTTCGGGCTCAAGTTGTCTCGGACTCGTATAGCTGGACTCGGCTGTTGATGCAGATGGTATAGTGGATTTGACTACATTGTTCTATAATTGCACTATATTATAAGATATATAATGCACATCTCTCGTAATGAAAATAATCAATTAAAAACAAAAGACGTCTTGATGAACAAACCTTTATTTCCTGTAGTGATTCCATGGGATTTTGTTCTCGGTATTTCGTTACTATCATCTTTTAATGTTGTTCTTTGTTCTATCAAAATAAAGATATACAAGTTGTTTACCTTTAACACACTTTTACTTCATATGCTGAAATATCGGTTGAAATATAGGCCTAAATATCGCCACTCATCATTTTCGATATATCCCCCACTTGCATCCACACCACCCATAAATGTAATAGAATAAAAAAGTGGTACTTTTAGCTTAGTAATATCACTCTTCTGATTGGCTTACCATGGTCGGTGGAAGTGGGTGTATTGCGACCTGGTGAGTCGGTAGGCTTTGTGGGCGTGGTTATCGGTGTGGTTGTAGGCGCGGTTGTAGGCGTGGTTATAAGCGTGGTGGTAGCCATGGTCGTAGTGTCGTCTAGACGTGATTCAGTAGTCGTGACGAAAGTGGTAGGAATATTTTCTTGTGTGGTTGCTTCTGTAACAAGAAAGTAAAATCGAAACAAACACAAGATATATTAGTAATAAAATAATAAAAGTATCGAAAAATGGTTTAGCATGTCCTCAAATATACCAGCATAGACCATTATTGTCAAGGGACAAACAAGAATATACCTGACGTGGCAAACCTTGTCGAATCTTAGAACACATCCTAGGAGAGGAGGATCAAGAAAAATAGGTACCTTCTCCCTTCGCCGCAAAATGTATGGAATTTGTAGTCACGTTTGTGAAAAATGGCGCCACGTAACGTGAAAACATCATTTCCGACCGCATAGCTATAACAATAATGTGTACTATATCTGCATATGCAAATCACAATAGTGATGTCACAGTAGATATACGACATCATAATGATCACACGGTGGTCACAGTCATTGATAAAAGAGGAAAATGAGGGAAGTTGATCCATATTTCATTACGACATTCGTATTCAACCAAGCTTAAACATGATCATTCTCTTAAATTGTTCAGGCGAGAACAGACTGTTACAAAGCAGGCCTATCGTACCCCCAACAGAGGTAAATATAGTACGTGTGCCCATAACAACGATGGCTTATTAAATATGGTGCGGCATATTGAAACACTTACCTGATACCGTCACTACACCAGTAGAAACAGGACTATCCAGATAAACTGTGAGGCCATTGATAACAGCCACCACCCGACATGCGTATTCTTGTGCATCTGAAAATTCGACGTCGGTTACATGTAACATCGAATAACCTTTGTAAAATACGTGATAGATATTAGTCCTACTTTCGTCAAGTTCTCCTCCGGCGACCTTTGACCATTCTAGGAGTGCAATGTTATCTGCCGGCAAGTTTAGCCAGCAATACACGGAGAAGCTTCCTCCAACTGTGGCGTTGATAATATTTGGTTCAATATACATCCGCCAGTCAGCTGTCAGAACAAAGTAACAAGAAAATTACGATTGAAAGGTTATAGAGAAAACAAATTGATGGCGCCGTTTCGCAGTTATGGTGAATCATGACCAGGCAGTAGGTTTATGGAGATTGTCAGTTAACTTGAAATAGTTTCAATAAAGGATTTTACTGCCACGGTCATTGTATTTTCTCTCATTGAAATATACGATTGTCTCATTTAATTTTATTTTGAATGTCTTGAAATAAGGAGAAGATCAGAACCTTAGCAATCCATATTGCTTCCGAAATTTTGACAATTATTATCCTTTTAAAAATATGAGGCCAGTACTGACAACTCTTATAATAAAGTGATTGGCACTGGATTAAATTTTTTTTATCGAGAACTTCATTCCACATATTGAGCAAAACTTTCAAAGGTGTTCAAAAACTGAGATAAACGGTAGCCCATAGGCTAAATGTGCAAACACCTTACAGTACCAGTCCACTTTCCCAGTTTTATGTACCGTCTCAAGGTGCGACTTTTTTTCAAACCTGTCACGGAATAAATGCTTAACACAAATAATTTGTTAGAATGCTGAGTTTTAGTTGAAGGTTTGTGAAAATATCTCCGGGTATCGGGCACCGATATCCAGGATTTTATTTTGAAGTCTCCAGGTTTACTCCATTGAGGATGGGGAGGGTGTTTGACTGTCTGAAACACTTGTAATGGGTTGCATGCACCAACTTATTAAATCTTTCTGTAAGTGTTGTGTACTACACACGTGTCGTTACCCACACAAATATTGGTCGTCAAGCAGTCTGATTTACCTGTGTCACACACCATATGTGGGAACTGTTTCACGCAGACACATTCATCAGTAGTCCCGTTACAAACGCCCCCATCTACACAGAGTCGTGTACATTCCGTGTCTAAGCATATGATTTCATCATACAAGCTATCGTCGTCTGTAAATGATAAGCCGGAGTGTTCGTAGTATGTCTCTAACTCAAAGCAGGCTGTGGGATAGGAAGACACAGTACATTCATCATTAGTGATGTTTATATATGATATTAACGTTACAGACATGAAATGATGATACAGTGAATCAGTTCGGGGTATTGGACGATTATTGGACTAGAAAAGAACGAGCCGAAGACGGTTATAGACGAAAATAGGGGAATGTAAAACATGAAAGTTACGGCCGTTTACAAGGTTTGATCACCCATTTAACAATTTCCATAACTTGCTGATAGCCTTTCTGGGTCACCATAACATCCACAAAGATCGAAACCCGTCGGTAAGTTCCGACCTTCCTGTTGCTTGATAACTTCCTCCGCTGCTAAGATTTCTACCAACCTGATGGACAGTGCGAACGATCGGAACTATATATCATCTCACAATGTATAATAGGGTCATGAGGATTAGTAATACAAACTTCGTCTCTACCACGGATACAGATAATACAAAATATATATCGGGCAATGACGTCACTTACTTCCGTATACGAAGCTAACTTAAAAATTCTTTTTGGCGATCCCTTTGCAAAGAAGACTGCTGCTATATACGGTATCATGAAGTTAAAAAAAAATTAACGTAAAGCATAACATTTTACTTACGCTACATTTTGTTACCTGTTTGCATAATTTTGAGGGAACATCTGCGACTTTTTATTAAACATGGCATACTGTCTGATTTTTATATCCTATACGGCAACCCCTCCCCCACCCCCAATCCAACCCACCATCCAGCATCTTCATCTACATAACGATGACATGATACAGATATTGATTTCATTTCGCCGCCTTAAGATGAGGTACGTGACTTGACTTACGAGGTACGGAACAAATGAATCTATTCGAGTTCTTTATGCTGCTATCCCCGCATGGTTGGTCGTTCCATGTTGCATCATCATAATGAAGAACAGCACAGTCCTCCTCTCCGACGTTGTTTGGTTCACCAACTCGCCAATTCCTACAAAGAAATGAAAAAATATATATATATATATATTCATAGACGAAGGGGCAGCTCTTCCCCCTCCTCCCCCCCCCCCCAATAATTTCAAATTTATAGGACGGGAATACGTCTCTGCCCCTCGCTGTTTTTACCAGGGATGCACTCTCCGGCAGTGCTATAAATCATTCATATACTTAGTATATACTTAGGACAAACCGTTTCGACAATAATTAGTTCGGCTTGAAGTCGAACGATCTTGTCATTTAACCTTAATGTTTGCTGTAACTACAAATACAGCTGCTTTTTCAGGTTTGTGGCCTATATAAGGCGATTTGTGGAAATATTGTATTGTCTTTCTTTGAAAGGAGGGTCATCACATCATGTAAATGATATATGTGGGCTTGTAGTTAGGAGTGGAACTTATTAAGGCCTAACATACCAAAGTTGATGAGCGCAATACTCCATGTCATATAGTTTGCACATACTTAATGAGCTTTTCGAAAAATTCCAACAGATTTTGAATGTGATTTCCATACACAACATATTATGAACGGAAGATGAGGCAAATTGACTAGGTGTAAGTAGTTCTTGTCATTTAACCTTAATGTTTGCTGTAACTACAAATACAGCTGCTTTTTCAGGTTTGTGGCCTATATGAGGCGATTTGTGGAAATATTGTATTGTCTTTTATTTGAAAGGAGGATCATCACATCATGTAAATGATATATGTGGGCTTGTAGTTAGGAGTGGAACTTATTAAGGCCTAACATACCAAAGTTGATGAGCGCAATACTCCATGTCATATAGTTTGC
>JAIPMN010016689.1:0-17285 GCA_020650975.1 Apostichopus californicus
CAGTGACCCTCATAGCCAGCCCTGGCAAAAGCTTGATTAAGAATGGAACAATTGTACCTCCCCCCCCCATCCCCCCAACCCTACCAAAACTACCCTCTCAAAGCATTATTATCATGGTCATTATGTAAACACTAAACCAGTGATTACTTGTTTATAAAAACATTTTGGTTTAATGAATGAAGAACATTGCAAGTCTGTAAACAAGATGTGTATTTTGCTTTTAAATTCATGTACTGTGACCTGCGGGTTCCGTATTCTTACCTTTGCTGTTTTCTTCTACGCCATTACAAAATTGAAAAGGCTTCTGGCAGCTTCCGCAACGATCTTGCGTGCGGTTCGTGGAATAACTAGTAGAGCTATTCAGAGAGAGGAAAGGAGGAAGAATGAAAATGTAACTGATTACTTCCGTTCATCTGAAAAGATTCCTGACTTTAACATTGAATATTGATGAGGTGTATTTCAATCACCAACAAGAGAGAAATTAACCAGAGTCAAGAGAGGTCGTCCATATCAGTGTCATATCGAATGACAATTATTAAACCAAAGGATGCTCATGAAACGACTGAATTTCATCAAATAATGAATCAAAACTTTGAGAATTTTATGCTTGCTTTGGATCCGTGAGAGCGTAAGAAAAAGCGAAGAGGTACGGAAGAAGCAGTAATGTATCTTCTTTTAGATATTTTTCTGCTTGATTTATGGTAACATGATTATACAAAGCATGTACAATGTTAGTGCCAAGAACACTATACAAGAATTGTAAATACATACCACTGCATGTATGTATTAAGTTTACATGGATGATTACAGAAAAAGTTGGTATCCAATTGTTTTCAAATTTAAAGCCAATATTTATTTGAATTGTGCCATGGATTTGATTGAAAGACGACATTAACAGATATATATCCAAATACAGGGCAAATATTTGAGAACTTTTTCTGGTTGTCCAAACAGCAACATATGGTTGTCCAAGAACAATGTAGCAAATAACAAAGACCAATATGTACACTGTAGAAGAGATGTGTATGTTTGGTAAATAGAACAGCAATATCTACACTGTAGAACACCTACTTTTAGGGTGATACCAGTATACCCTTTTACCTGTTTGGAGGTGCTTAGTTACATTGTTATTATCTTAATTTGCTGTTAACAACTAGTGGTCTGTTGAATGACTTCCAAACCTGGTTTTGGTCATACAAGCAAATATTTTATTGTATCAGACGACTGGAGGGCCATTAAAAATTTGCCCTGATTTGCCATTTTTTTTCTCATTTTCAGTATGTACAAGGAAAGAGTCCAATATTTCCAGTCTCTTATAAATATTACCATACGTTAGCATACTTTTATATCGTCATTGCTTGAAAGCTATCGAGATATGAATAAAAATTTGCACTCATCGAAAAAAACTTGACCTATATCGAGCCATTCCGATATTTCCTAAATTTTGATTCGTTTTGGGAAATTTCTGTGAAAGTACCGTTACCCAGCCCAAACACATGGCTTTACCGAACAAACCAAGTATGCAAGTTAAGTAATGACGAGACATGAATCAATTTCGCCCGCTCTGTCAATATTGAACACTTTGGCACGATTTCTGTTTCAAGAACCCAGATTTTTCAATTTCTGTTTGAAAAAAAAATTGTGTGAATGTTGCACTCTCAAGGAAATCTGGTGTAAGTGGATGCCCCTGAGGGAGAAATAGAAATTTGCCAATTTATGAACGAAAACCCCCAAAGAACTGTTAACCCGGCTTTCTACTGATTTCGTGAAAGAATGAATACCATATTAAAATGAAAGAGCTACTGTCTGTTCAACCTGCAATCACGGGAAGGGATTCAATAGTTTAGAAAGCAGGTCAAATTGCTTACAAGATGCCATTCTCATGTTAAACAAGACACTGGTAAGATTCATTGCTAACAAGAAGGTTTGAACCATGCCAGGATTCTCTCCTAATTCCAAGGGTGATTCAACGAATAAATGCAAACTTTTTGTAAGCGACCATCTTCCATACATATAAGCTATAGGAACGCAGTGACTGCTGGCATTTCAATTATTCTCCAATACTCAGAGACTATGTGACTTTGAACAAGGAAGGATGTTTCCACCAATGAATACATAATTCCAACATTTAGAATAAGTCTTGCAGGAGAATTCATACATTAATAAATAACCCTAATTAAAACATTTCCATATAATTTTTAAATATTTTTTGGGGGGGGAAGTAAAAAGAATATTTATACCCGGATGTACACAAAAATAAATTGTGACAAAAGCAGATGTTGAATTTTACAGTTTATGATGAGAAAAGTAACATGGCTGTGACTTGATCGTTTCTTCATATTGGTCAGCAATGTGTTTCCATCTATTACACAAAAATGGATATTCCGCTCTTGCTGTGTATTGCCTAACAACCCAGAGGTAACAGGTTCGAATCCAGAGGTAACAGGTTCGAACCCAGAGGTAACAGGTTCGAACCCAGAGGTAACAGGTTCGAACCCAGAGGTAACAGGTTCGAATCCAGAGGTAACAGGTTCGAACCCAGAGGTAACAGGTTCGAACCCAGAGGTAACAGGTTCGAATCCTGTTCTAACCATCTAGATACATTGCTTTGCTCTTTTCCTGAGTCTGAAATTTCCCAGTTAGTTTTCTGTTATTCATTTAATTATTAAATCATAGTTATGATAATCCCATTTATCTTAAATATCCCCACCAATTTGAATTTTTGACAGTGTAAAAGTATGTGTGATGTACAGGATGTGTTAGGTCACATGTTGTGTCCACTGTAACCATTGTCACACACAACAATTTAGACAAAATGCTGCAATATTCAGCTGTGTTGTAAAGCTCCTGTACTAGTGACATGGTTTCTTAAACATTAGATGGATTGGAAGTAATTGTCAAACTCTTGTTCCCTCATATCAGAGAACTACACACAAGCTTCCGTAAAATAGTCAGATCCCTATACAGTACTAATAGTGGGATCCCTATACAGCACTAATAGTGGGATCCCTATACAGTACTAATAGTGGGATCCCTATACAACACTAATAGTGGGATCCCTATACAGTACTAATTGTTGGAAACAGCACTAATAGTGGGATCCCTATACAGTACAAACAGTGGGATCCCTATACAGTATTAACAGTCGGATCCCTATACAGTACTAATGGTGGGATCCCTATACAGTACTAACAGTGGGATCCCTATACAGTACTAACAGTGGGATCCCTATACAGTACTAACAGTGGGATCCCTATACAGTACAAACAGTGGGATCCCTATACAGTATTAACAGTCCGATCCCTATACAGTACTAATTGTCTGATCCCTATACAGTACTTATAGTCGGATCCCTATACAGTACTAATAGTGGGATCCCCATACAGTATATACTAATAGTGGGATCCCCATACAGTATATACTAATAGTGGGATCCCTATACAGTACTATTAGTGAGATCCCTATTGTCACAGTAAACATTTAATAGTTGGAAGTAGCCGCAATCTAAATGGTCTATCTTGTTTTCCGTATCTTTTGTTGGTTCATAGGCTAAATTAGCATATATATAGCCGAAGGTTAATAGGTCAATTTACAGGTATAGTCCCTATTGGCATGTTGCCAATGAAGTAAAATTCCAAAACTTCCAAACGTCACAAGTTATAATGAGTCAGATAGTTAGCTATACAATAGGAACAAAATAAGTCCAACTTGGTAGGGTATTGTTTATACACCTGTATTTCGAGGTATATAAGTATATTGTGTAATAGCATTCGGGGTTGAGATCCAGAATTGGTATCAAAATTGTACGCAGAAAGTTATAAGGTTCAGGCCGTGTATAACGCCTAGGGCGAAGTATTATAATATTAGTTTGACCACCTTCCAAAGCTATAGACAAGAGCACGTGGCGTCTGTCATAGGGGAAGTAGTGGGAACTTTTTAAAATTACACCGCAACCTTGGTAAATCATATAAATCACATATTTAAGACTTGGAGCATCCTTCTTGGAAACCAGCCCAACGCCTGTGTCCTGGACACCGTTAGCCATCTTGTATGGTAAGATTTCATTCCTTAATTTAAAATGTATATGTTACTGTTATATTATGCCGATTTTGAACACTACTAGAAGTATAGTTACATGACCGTCCTACAGACGTGAATGAAACATATTACACGGAGTAGTGGAATGCATTAAATAAAGACTTTAACATATTAGTATATCACAACTGAGGCAATTACAATCGAAGTGATGCCTTGCTATTAATTGGAAGTTACCGTATGAACTTGCTAAATATTATCTATGTTAATAAATTAGGAAACGTATATGATTTTGTTAGTTGAATGCAACTAGTACCTGATCTATTACATTGAAACTAATAAGCAGGTAATCCGGGATTCCTGTCTGGCCCGACGAAGCACCAGGAACAGACCTGAACGTGGCCCCATGTACTGGCGGACCCTGAAATATACACGCGACGTTTTTACCCACTTTGAACTACGGATAGTATGAACATGATGGTTTAACGTTGCAAGGGGATAGTAAGCTGAAATAAGAGGGGCAATATAATAGAGGGTGCAATATAACGTAACGGGCAAATGATATTCAATATTTAATTATAAGTTAATTAATTTGTTTTGGTGTTAAGTAGTTTGATGTTAAAATTAGTGCAATAAGACGTGTAATAATAATTGTTCACTAACTTTGACAGCATGTTGTTGTATTTTGTTGATTGTGGTAGTGTAAACACCCCAGTATTTATAAGAAAATCTGCAAACCTACATGTCCCAGCAATACAGCCGTGACACCTATGCAGTTCTAATAGTGGGATCCCTGAAGAGTACTAATTGTCAGATCCCTATACAGTACCAATTGTGGGATCCCTATACACTACTAACAGTGGGATCCCAATACAGTACTAATATTCAGATCCCTATACAGTACTAATCGTCAGATCCCAATACAGTACTAATAGTCAGATCCCTATACAGGACTAACATTGGGATCCCTATACAGTAATAACAGTCGGATCCCTGTACAGTACTAATAGTGGGATCCCTATATACAGTACTAATAGTCAGATCCCTATACGGTCCTAATAGTCAGATCCCTATACAGTACTAACAGTCAGATCCCTATACAGTACTAACAGTCCGATCCCTATACAGTACTAACAGTCGGATCCCTATACAGTACTAATAGTCAGATCCCTATACGGTCCTAATAGTCAGATCCCTATACAGTACTAACAGTCAGATCCCTATACAGTACTAACAGTCCGATCCCTATACAGTACTAACAGTCGGATCCCTATACAGTACTAATAGTCGGATCCCTATACAGTACTAATAGTGGGATCCCTATACAGTACTAATAGTGGGATTCCTATACAGTACTAATAGTCAGATCCCTATACGGTACTAAATGTCGGATCCCTATATGGTACTTACAGTGGGATCCCTATAGGGTACTTACAGTGGGATCCCTATACAGTACTAACAGTGGGATCCCTATACAGTACTAATAGTCGGATCCCTATACAGTACTAATAGTGGGATCCCTATACAGTACTAATAGTGGGATCCCTATACAGTACTAACAGTTGGATCCCTATACAGTACTAATAGTCAGATCCCTATACGGTCCTAATAGTCAGATCCCTATACAGTACTAACAGTCAGATCCCTATACAGTACTAACAGTCCGATCCCTATACAGTACTAACAGTCGGATCCCTATACAGTACTAATAGTCGGATCCCTATACAGTACTAATAGTGGGAACCCTATACAGTACTAATAGTGGGATTCCTATACAGTACTAATAGTGGGATTCCTATACAGTACTAATAGTCAGATCCCTATACGGTACTAAATGTCGGATCCCTATATGGTACTTACAGTGGGATCCCTATAGGGTACTTACAGTGGGATCCCTATACAGTACTAACAGTGGGATCCCTATACAGTACTAATAGTCGGATCCCTATACAGTACTAATAGTGGGATCCCTATACAGTACTAATAGTGGGATCCCTATACAGTACTAATAGTGGGATCCCTATACAGTACTAATAGTCAGATCCCTATACGGTACTAATTGTTGGATCCCTATACAGTACTTACAGTGGGATCCCTATACAGTACTTACTTACTTACTTACTATGCTATGTATGAAGTCTTACCAAAACATCCCTTCTTGAGGGCTTAAATGTGTGCAAGCTTCTGTACTGTAAGTGTCACGTATATAGATATATGCATGTTGTTACAAATTACGATGAGCTATGAATGTTATCCACAGCAAATAATTAACTGATCAGGATATCATTATAAAAGTGCTACAATATTTACATTAGTTCAGTTCAGACCAGTAAATTGCTAATTACTGACTATATTTTACAATAGCTGGTATCCATCCACTGGTGAACATATATTTAGCGGTTCTGTGCACGGAACCTATCACTAATGTGTTTGTTGCTGTTCACACTTTGTGTTCAATCATTTACAAAACTACTTAACAGTTTTCACGAAGTGCCTGAAATATTATACGAAGCTGTGAATTCCCTCGACTCATATTTTCATTGCAGAGTACCATGGTTCAATGAATTTCACAGTTTAGTAGAAATATTATCATCCATGGGCAAATCCATGTATTGACTAAGATAACAAAGCAGAGGTTTTTTTTTTGTTGGCCAAAGGCAATAAATGTTAGAGTTTACCCAGCAGACGTTGGTTTAAGTGTCCGTCCTGAGCTTATGATTGCAGTTTGCCCTACTGTACGCACAAGTACATTCTATCAGACTTTATTATTATGTTTGTCTTTAATTGTGTGTAATCTACTATACAAACCAGGCATTTGCACTCTCTGCTACACAGTACAACAGCTCTGCAGAAACGAGGGTTGCGACGGCTCTTGGCGTGAATTACGCTTCACCACTCAAATTTATTTCGTACAAATGTGTCAGTTACATCCACATTTTGCATCATGAGAATAATCTGAAGTACATTACATCGGTAGACTCATTTACATGTGTTCATGGCCAGAAGGATTAAAGTAGCATGCAGGGTTTTACCGGAATGTTCCAATGGCACATACAGGGTTTTCTACATTCTTAATAAGATTGATAACAAAATTACTCTCTGTAAATGTATGTTTTGTTTTCTTGTCACACAACTAAAACATTAAGTATAGTTAATTCGTTTTCTTTAGCTCTCATTATTGCAAGATTATCATCGGTTGATGGAACATTGTCTTGCTTGATATATGGATATATATGGATCTTGGTGCCATACTTGAAATGAAATCAAACTTTACAGTACCAAAAATCTGCTTTAAAGAGCTTAGCATCCCGCAATTTGAGCAAACTACAGTTCAGAATATTAATTACTCAAAACAAGAATGCAATCAATCACATACTCATAGACACCCACTAATATTATTTTTTACCAACGAAGGTTGATGGGTAAGTAATTAATTTGATTTCATCCTCAAAATTTTAACACCAAAATATTATTTATTGTCATTAAAAGCAAAACTTACCAAATTATGAAACAAGAAAACCATTAAACAAGACATATTTCCAAAAAATTCTCTTTTAGGGTATGATCTGCTTCATGACTATTATATTCAAGCTAACATTGTTATTGTTGTTAATTAATGTTCATAAAATAAAATCAATTTTAAGATATCTCAAATCTACCCAAAGTTACTGTATTAATGTATGGCTTCATAATTGATGCACCTTCGTAATTGACGCACCTTCAAATATTACTAGCAACGATACAGCAGGCAAGGTAAACATTTTGCAGTCAATTAGAGTAACATATTTGATGAGTTTTAATCCATTTCAGATACATGCTGATCAAATTGTGTTTTTTTTATAAAGCTTTTAACACCCTCCCCCAGTTTTGCACTTTTTTTGGCATTTGGAAATCGTACTCCCTACAAATAACCAAAATTACCTCCATATAATACCACTACTCTCTGGGACCTGACCTGTCTGAGCTTAGAGGCTCAGAGCTTAGCAAACAGCATCCAAAGTCAATGGATGTCTACGTAGGCCTACACTACAGTTAGCTTATCGACGAATGTGTAAATTTAGGGGTATGAAATAACTTGACACGGCAGACATTTTGTGGTCAAATTCTGCTCGATTGTATGTTGTGTAGGCACAGAACAATAAATATTTTGAGATCATTACATTTCTGAGGAAGTACACATATGAAAAACGCTTACAGTTGAGTGATTTCGATTTTTCGTTGATAGACATCGCTAATCAAATCCTTAAGTGCGTCAATTATGAGCCCACCATGCTATATATAAATAAAGATATGTAATATATATATACATTTATATATCTAGATACAGTAGCCTCATAGCTCGACACGTGAAGCTGAATGAGAAACCTGCATGCTGCTTTAAAGAAGGAAAGACACATTCCCCTGAGGGGAAACACGTCAATGAGAACAACTGATAAACAGTCCTGTTTTCCCACATTTGATTCACTTATCTCCGTATTGTTCAGACTGCAGTATTCCTAGCAAAAACCTTCATAAGATATCATTAAAATACAAAAATACTGCAATATTAAGGTCAATATGTTGGCAATCTGAAACGAGGTATTTTACATCGAGTCGTATTGTACCTTCCCATCATTTTTGGCCTAGACCATGTCATAGTCATGTACAATTGGATAGAATCCTTTTACAAATAGTAAGAAAGCTGTAAACTTAGCTAAGAGATAAAAAACAATTGGACACTCCTAGGATTGTAATATATGCAAATTATTTGACAATTACTTCAGGACACTACTTTAAATGTCATGGATAGAATTTTTCTTCCAAAACTCTTGCAAATGTTTCAATTTTCAATATGTTATTACTCCTTGTGAAAGCTTGATGGAATAAAGTAGTATATTATGTTTAATGTACATGCATACGAATGTTGCAATTTTCAATATTTTATGATTCCTTTTGTAAGCTTGACGGAATAAAGGAGTATCATGTTTAATGTACAAACATACTTCTCTCCTTTCTTTACAGCACTTAGAGAATGTTACCGAGATGTTGTGACAAATTAAAAAAACAAATCTGAAGAACTTGGAACAGCTTTTCAGACACAGAGAGTGGCCTCTGCTTTTAAGCAGAAAGCAAAATTGCATTGTGGTTTCGATGATGTAATATGAGCAGTTTTCTTCATGAATCTGATGTAATTTATGGTGAGGGTGTACAACATACTTGATCTTAGTAATTCAGTGAAAAGCAGTTTGATGTGACAAACAATAAATTCTCAATGACACAGGCTGTCCTGAAATGACCATTGACCTCAACAACAGGCTTCTTGTACTAAATGTGATAGATACATCATAACATCAACATACTAAATATATATGACATCTGTCCTTGTTGAAATATTGTGTAAAACATGGTTTTTCAAAATTTGACCCCGGTGAACTCAAATGACCATTGACCTCCGCCTACATTAGGCTTCTTGTACTCAATGTGGTACAATAACAAACCAAATATGCGATCTGTCCAAGCTTCCCTTGCAATATTATATTTAGGAAGGTGTGTAAGTGTAGGGAGACAGGTTAGAGGGGAGTGAAATAAATGTTTGGGTTTGTTGACTTCAAATGACCTTTGACCTCCACCAAAAGCAATAATCGGCTCCTTAAATTTGATATGATACATCTACAAACCAAGTATGAGATCTGTCCAAGGTTCCCTTCTTGCAATATTTATCATGTTTACAAGGTTTTCACAATTTGACCTATGATGACTCCAAATGGCCTTTGACTTCCACCAAAAACAATAGGCTTCTTGTACTCAATGTGGTACTTCTACACACCAAACTACACACCAAATGTGAGGTCTGCCCAAGCTTCCCTTCTTAAGATATCGTGTTGACAAGGTTTTCACAATTTGACCCCTGGTGACGCCAAACGACCTTTGACCTACACAAAAAACATGAAGCTACCTTTACTTAATATGGTGCTTCTACACACCGAATTTGAAATTGGTCTGACCTTCCCTTCTTCAGATATCGTGTTTACAAGCTTGGCATCACAAACGCACACAAACACACACATACCCCGTCATGAATGCAAAGGTTACGATTATCATCGAAACCAAAAACTGACATGATATCAGAACAACTGAATCACATTTTAGTTTCCAAGTAAGCTCCTTTGGAACTTGAAAACAGACACCCAAAATTTGGATTATGTCGATCTGCTCTGCTTGCTAGACTTTTTGCAGTTTTAGCTGATTGCGCTTGCGCTAATCAGACAAATGTTCTGTAAATTCAGAAACTTCACAAAGCAGCCCTTTTAACCCCACACTAATAAAATAATGAAGTTATTTAAATTAGCACGTACATCATTTCTTGCAGACCTAGTAATAGACCTAACGTATAGCCTATATAATCCTTGGAATACATCATTACATGTCTAAAAAATGTTCCATCTTTTCTTTACTTGGCAACTACTAGCCCAACCCCCTACATGGGGGTCCGTTTCAAATAGCCCAGGGCCACACCTGTTTTTAAACTCTGCATCCACCCAGGCTACTAAGATGAAAATCCACAACAAACACTGTAGCACTGTAAGTCATGGATATGTATGCTGTGTACATAGTAGAGTCATACTAGAAGAGAAAGTGGATCAATGGGGCAGAGGGAAGGGGCCGCAGTGTTAAACTTTACTTATTTATGTAAGCAGAGTAGTCTAGAGTGCCTCTATGTCTTGATGAGACAGATTTTGTCCACTAGACAATGCAGGTCTAAAATTTCTACGTAAAGGGTGGTTGATTCATGGTTTCACACAAATATGTAAAATTCATATTTTGTCCCATTTCAATTTCTTTTGGATTCTTAATCGAGGTGTCACTTGGATTCTTACAGTATGTAGTTTTTAAAAAAAATTTTTTACAAATTTTACAATGTTTGAAGGTTTGCTCTCACTTTCTGTCGGGCCGAGATGAGGAATGAATTTTTCACATCGTATGAAAGGACAAGATCATTTAGTTTTGGTTATGAAGTAATTAATGTGGCCATCACATCCATAGACCAACAGATTTAACATCAACTAGTATCATAATCAAAATTAATAATGAGTCACATATATGGCTATTAACATCAATAATTAGTACTGAAATGTGTATTTTTCAGGCATTGGAATTAACACTAAATTTAACTATTGTCCGAAAAATGCACAAATAGCTTTGACTGTGACTGTCAGATGTAGATTTGTGTAAGAAGTGTACGGGACACAACTAACTGTAAAGCACGACGTGAGTTTAATACGAAGCAGTTTCCCCATGGATGCGCTGTAGAAATAACAGTGCAGAGCTGCTTTCCTACACTCAGTTCACGTTAACATATATATGGGTCACAACTCCAATCACCTTGGTATTAATTCACCTTGGTTTTATGAAGATTGCCAAGCAGAGATATTGATGGAAGTCTGCCGTTATATTTACATCCTTACTCGCAGCTATACCTGCATCGTTGGTAGAAATGTTACCAGATACACGTCGGTATACATTTTACGTTAATCAAGGCGCGACGCAAAAAGTGGAACATGATTACCGCGACTTTCTACAGCAAACACGAAAACCTCTGAAAATGAGGACAGCACAAACACTCTGATGTACCCTTCTATCAGGGTTAGTAAGGAATTTCTAATTCTTGAAGGAAAATGTAAACCGGGTGACAGTGAAATATATACTTATATCACAAAATGTCAGTAAACCTATTAATTCAGTCAGATGACATATGAAATACATTAATATGTAGCTCATCCTAACAGACTGACTCAGGAAACAGAATTAAAAGAAACAAGTATAAAAGAAACCAAAAAACAGCAAAATAATGGTAACTAGAAAGTCAGTGAAAAAATGACACGATGCAACAAAAACAAAGATTAGAAAAATGATTTGTCCAAAATTTCTGGTGATTTTACTAAACCTTCCCAGAAATACTCACAATCCGATAACGATCAACCTAAACAGTATATACCTTATTTGACTCCTTTTGTTTTTTCTCTCAATAAGCTGACATTGTTCATTATAACCTACAGGAAAAATTCACGATTCTTGTCCATTTGAAAATTTGTTGCCCAAATTTCATAATTTTTTCACAATTATAATTCATCACAAATCACAAGCAAACAGAGAAATATCATTTTTTTTTTAGATTTCTCCATCACTCTCTAATAATCAATCAGTCTGCAGTAGAAAATGGACTGCGTTATTTGAAATCACTTTGAAATCAAGTTCAGATATATATACTGTATTATCATTGATTTGCTAAAAGTGCGATTTAAGGCACTTCCCAAAAGCACATCCATTAGTATAGCATTAACCATTCAGATTAAATACTCATACCACAAAGACCAAAGACCTACAGCTACATAAAACAATAAATAAAAGAACTACAAAAAAAAACCCAACTGTACATGCCATTCCATTAAACCCAAAACAGGTCAACATGAAGAAATGTAAACAAAGCCTGTAGTAGCCAGGCACATGAGTTGTCCACTAATAATGATTAACTCATATACTGCAGTAGAGAACCTTCTTCACATTGTTACAGTTCCTTATCCTCTTAAAAACATTCCAATTTCGAATGCCCAAAATTAAATTTCAAGTTCTGTTGTAGATCTGCTATCCCGGTACAGTAGTACCCTTGACAAGTTTAGCAGCTCTCAATTTCTAATCTGGGAGTGACCTCATTTCGGAACTGTGCATCGCATTGGACGGTTTCTGTAAAGTACGCCTCACGTAGCGTTCGCAAACGCAATCTTACAATGCGAGCCAAAACTAGTCACAATTTATACACAGAGCACTGTCCTGTCTATCTGAAAGTGCAGTGTTCTGTGGCCGTATAATAAGCTTACTGAATCTACTCATGCTTGAAGAGCACTAATATGTATGACAGAATAAAAACTACTCAGCTCAGATGAGTGATTAATCAGAATAAAAATATAAAAAATCAAAGAATTATTTTAACCTTCACTTGAAAATGCTCATCTCATGGATTGATAGTGGTTCCAGTTAAAATATACAACCTTACTGGTGAAATATTTGGTGAAATAATATTTAAAAAAAAAAAAATTTCTACAATATTATCCACTGGTTTTCTGTTTACATTTTTTTTTTTTTTTTTACGCATTGATACTTACTTTTACCATTGAAGATATTATAAAGGCAAATTCGGATGGGAATTTCCCCTTCTAAATTATTTTTTATTTTTCCAATTTCCAATTTCCAATTTTACAAATGATTACTTATCTTGAAGAGAACATAAAACATATTCCTCCTTTCTGTAACTCTAGAGTGGTTAATCTTTAAGTATTACTGTAGCAAAATATTATGAATCATTTGAAACAATGCTTTTATTTAAAAGTTCACACATTTTAATGTTGCAGATAAAATATTCATACTTTAGCTGAAGTTGATATTTATTTATATATTTTCGTACGCTTTGATACTTACTTTAACCATTGAAGATATTAAGGCAAATTCGGATGGGAATTTCCCCTTCTAAGTTATTTTTTATTTTTCCAATTCCAGATTACAGATGATAACTTATCTTGAAGAGAACATAAAAAACATATTTGTCCTTTCTGCCAAAAAAAATAAGATAAAAATCAAAATGTTTTAAAGAAAGACATATCTCATCGCAGACTACGGATATCAAACCAAGATAATTTATTCCTTTGAGCTTATCATTTTGAAGTGAATGAACATGCCCTCAACACATATTGTTGTATTATGAATGCACAAACATGGCTGCTTAGTTGTCAATAATATTTTTCAGTTCTATCCTTGTATTTTTTTTTTTTTCACAGGGAAAAACTTGTAAGAAGTTATAAATAGTCTGGAAAAAATGTCTCAAAGTCTGAAACTCTGTTCCAAGATTGCCTCATGAATGTGTAGACTATGTTCAACAAGAACTGAATGCTTCTTTCTCTCATGGTAAAGTACTGTATAATGAGACAACCAAAGGCCCTTCAATATTTCCCCTTTTGACAACTGTAATCCAAAATGTACATGCAGTTCTACTTATCAATACATATATGAATGCCTTTTTTAGACTCCTGAACTACAAACCTTTGGTTTTAAATTTGCTTGGACAAAGACTGCTTCAGACCTGTGTTCATGGCATGAGCTACCAACTTCACAGGTGTCATCATTTCTCAAGACACACAGTGTGAATAACTGTTATGGTAGATTTATGTGTCTTTTGTGCATGTAAGGTTGTGCATAGTTGGTTGAAATCATGTTAACGGTGTTAGAGAAGCCTGGTATTGCTGTCACTTCCGTATATACTCGGTATCTTAAAGGGCTATTCCAGAGGCAGGCAATGTAACACTTAGGCATACATGGAAAAGAAACATAATCCAGACTGTATTAGTTGACACCCCACCCCCCCCCCCCCATCTCAATATTCTTGTTCCTAACTCAAGATAAGGTTGATTGAATATTACCTCTTTTGGCTGACTAAACCCTCCAGTCCACCCTGGAGTAGATCACAGGAGGAGCTCTGCCATGTCATAATGTTAATGTTCTCCAAAAGCTTTACTTTGCCATTATAATCTTCTCACTTATTTATCCTTGAAACTTGATACACTTGGAATGCCTGGTTTAGCCATCAAGAGTCACTCCATATTTAGAATTTCATCAAAGTGCAACATTATTTTCCTCAATGAGTATGTCAGTTAATTATTACCAAGAGAAACCAAAAACAATTTCAGCTTTCAATTGCCATGGTGACATCTTTCATATGCACTGTTGCCAGATGCAATTCACAAAAATACTACCAAATATGAACAATTTTGTGTCTTCACCATACATAATGCTATTAAGAGAGTGATTTGGATGTACAGATTGAGAACATTTCAAGCTTTTTTTTTATTAAGCTATCAACTTCAGCCACTGGAATATCACTTTTAAATTTAAACATACTGCAAGAGTGATTTTGGCTAGTAGAAGGTTCCACCAGTCTTAAGGGTCAGTTGATTGCTAGAGTAAAATGAAGTCTAATGATTGGTACAGAATGCGTAAGTATTTTACATGCCCTAGTTAGCTTGATTTCCCTGAAAACTTAAAAGAGTCTCTTCCTACCCAAGTCACTGGAAGATTATTGGAACGGAAAACTTACTGTGTGGTTAAACCGTTTTGCTGATAGCAATTAACTACTTGAACAGCGCCTTACAATACTAGAAATGACAGTAAGATATAAATGAATATATATAGAAGACAAAAAAATCTTGACACCCTTATTATTGATTTTTCTGTTTATAAATGCACAGTTCTAAGGGATTGAATTTTTTTATCAAATCTGAGTAAGCAACACAAGTATACAAATTAATCTCAAGGATTTCTGGGAAAAAAAACATTTGGAGGGGGACTTTTCAAGTTGTATTGCATGTCATCCCTAGGGTGTAAGCATACAAGGTATTGTGGGTATTAACTGACACCTGCAGATTAAAATGAGGTGTATGACATCCCATCCTATGATGTCTTCACTCACAGAGGTACAACAGCTGGTGCCCAGGGCAAAAAGGAACCAACTTTGACATCCGTTAAGCCTACAGCTGAAGAAGAATTTTTGAAACACATTTTCACACAAATTGACCTAATTGACATTTTGGCATGTTCATAATGAACCAAAGTGTAAGTTTTGGGGAAAAAATGTTTTTGACCTTTGACCCATCATTTTTGACAGTCACATAGGCACTAAATCCCATGCATAAGCATACACCTATTAAGTTTGAAGGACATCAGCCTGTTTAGGAGGGCTTTGTGACACACTAGTTGTTTAACTCACATACCTGTATACAATGACACACATGTACTTTGCCATCACATTTTGACCAGCCAACAAATATAAATGGTTAGCGCACCCCACGTGTCCTTGTTAATTGCACTTTATATGCATACTAACCCTTTCAAATTTCACTTCAAGTCAATGAGGGGTGTGATGTGGTACATAAATGGTTAATGAATTACATCTCATCCCCAGAACATTTACATGCAGGAAGGAGATAACATTGAATGCTATATACAATGGGTTGATATACTCTGCAGCCTATCAACCATCAAAACCATTTAAAACCACTGCTCTGTCCTCAATGCTATTGGGTAAGAATTTTTACGGTATCTGATTAGATTTCGATTCATCATAAACTGATCAGCATTAACACTCCTCGGGGAATGCAATCTCCTGAATGGGTGAATGGCTTCGATTCATTTCTAGTGTAAATAACCACATGTATGGTAATCTATCTTCCAACTTCATCAAAAGGTTCCCAAACCTCTGCTTGATAGATCTCAACATATATTTATAGACACTGTAAATAAAAGATATATACTTTCAAACACAGTGACTCACCTAATTACATTTTTTAATGACTCCATGGAGCAAATACTACTTCATTTAGTCATCACAAATTTTATTTCAAGTTTAAAGGCTTCTGGAAAATCTGTACTGCGTAACTGAAGAACAGTGATTTCGTTGTAGGCAGAATATTTGCACATTGGTAGCAGACACATATAGACGTCTGTCACGCATGAGAAGGCACACAAGATGAATGCAACCTCTAGAGATGAGAAAGCAAAGTGACTAAATGAACTTACAAATGAAAGTAATACATCGTCATTCTCCAAAGAGCAGAATTTATTTGATACAAATTTAGAAAAGATGATAAACAGTGTAACACTGCCCTCTAATTCACAGTTCCATATAACCACTTCAAACACTACGGGGGACCCTCTAAAACGGAACCTCCTAAAGCAGACCCCTATAGCTGGCCTCACACTGAATGCTTGAAGGAGAGTGAAAAACGTGCAACTCCAAACGTCTGTTGTGAGTTCATTTTTCAATAGTCCTCAAGACACCATAGAAGTCTTACAACTGGCCTCCACACACTGAGCAATTGGTGGGTGCACACTAATTGACTACTGTATCTATACCGACTGCCAGTGCTGTGGCATTTGAAGCATTGAGGCTTAGCGATTGGGAGGTTCCGGTGTGACAGGATTTTTTCCCCCCTGAAAATATTCCCCCCCGGGGGGAATATTTCCTAGGAAATTTTCCCCCCGGGTGGAGATTTCCTAGGAAATATTCCCCCCCGGGGGGGCAATATTCCTAGGAAATATTCCCCCCAACCTGGAAAAATTCCCCCCACCTTCATGTAATTCTAGTTAATTATATTTTTGTACACCTATCAAGGATATCTCATCATGGAACTATAATAAGGAGATTTTAACATTTTTTGGGCATGAAC
>JAIPMN010016690.1:0-10464 GCA_020650975.1 Apostichopus californicus
TCTCCATTCCATCCCTTTGTATCTAATAATATCGGTCATCTTTGTCTCCATTCCATCCCTTTGTATCTAACAATATCCATTGTCGTCTCCATTCCATCCCTTTGTACCTTAATAATATCCGTCATCTTTGTCTCCATTCCATCCCTTTGTATCTAACAATATCCGTTGTCGTTGTCTTTGTCTCCATTCCATCCCTTTGTATCTAATAATATCGGTCATCTTTGTCTCCATTCCATCCCTTTGTATCTAACAATATCCATTGTCGTCTCCATTCCATCCCTTTGTACCTAAATAATATCCGTCATCTTTGTCTCAATATCAGTCGTTGTTTCCATTCCATCCCTTTGTTCCTCTCTGACAGTTCAAAGGCTGTCTTCCTTGGTGGTCCATCTACATCTCCTGGTTCCTGGTAGTCATTACTTGCTTTGCCTCATCCTTTTTTATCATCCTCTACGGCCTTCGATACGGCAAGCAGCAATCTATCGACTGGCTGGTTGCCATGTTTATATCTCTCTTTCAAAGCGTTGCTGTTGTCCAACCAATAAAAGTGGTGGTTTTAGCGACCATGTTTGCTATTCTACTGCCTTCACATACCCACGACCAGATTGGACTTGGAAAAAGTCGAATCGTAAATGCCAGAGAAGGTAATCTGGAATTTATTGTCTATTTAACTTTTATGCATCAGTACTACTGCAAGTAAAAACAAAATATATTTTTCATTTGCATTAGAAGTAATAACTTTTTGATAAAAATAAGTTTCATCAGATTGATTCTATCCTTCCGCCTTCTGATGGTTGGCCATGGAACACAATAAGTTGAGCTCATGGTGTAAATTTGGGGTTAATACTATCCTTTTGCTTGGGATTACTGGCAGTACAGCACAATCAGTTGAGCTCATGGTATAAATTGGGTGTTGATGCTATCCTGTCTGCTTGGGATTACTGGCAGTAGAACACAATAGGTTGAGCTCATGGTGTAAATTGGGTGTTGATGCTATCCTTTTGCTTGGGATTACTGGCAGTACAGCACAATAACTTGAGCTCTTGGTGTAAATTTGGTGTTGTTGCTATCCTTTTGCTTGGGAATATTGGCAGTAGAACACAATAGGTTGAGCTCATTGTGTAAATTGGGTGTTGATGCTATCCTTTTGCTTGGGAATATTGGCAGTAGAACACAATAACTTTGAGCTCTTGGTGTAAATTTGGTGTTGTTGCTATCCTTTTGGTTGGGAATATTGGCAGTAGAACACAATAGGTTGAGCTCATGGTGTAAATTGGGTGTTGATGCTATCCTTTTGCTTGGGATTATTGGCAGTACAACACAATAGGTTGAGCTCATGGTGTAAATTGGGTGATGATGCTATCCATTTTGCTTGGGATTACTGGCAGTAGAGCACAACAAGTTGAGCTCATCATGCTCATGGTGTAAATTTGGTGTCGTCCAAATAGAAATGAAACGAATATTATCTGTAGATTTCTCAACATCTATTTGTTGTCTTTAAGTTTTTGCAAAGGAAACTGTAAGTGAAGTAAATAATTTACAAAAGAGATAACAGGGGTGCAAATGATATCATAATTTAAATACATTTAACCCCTTTCATGATGCGTGATTCTTGCTCCTGAAATGACACTTGTATGTCTTTCCTTCATCAGTTGTATCAAAGGGCGGGAATTTAGTAATCCCCCTTCAACAGCTCAGGAATAGCAGCTTCTATAAACCTCCTGTAACCAAGAGGGTGGAGAAGGCTTGTAAGAAACGACTGGCCCGTGCAAAGATGTACTCTCTCCTGAAGGCGACTCTGGGCCAGGTGGCCTTCATATTCTTGGTCCTTGAGATAGCCTACATGCAACGGGACCCTAACACTTACCTTATGCATCATACCCTGTCAAATATATTTACTGAGGAAGCTGATGAGGTAATGTTTCTTGAATCCAAGTCTGGAGTGGAGGGTGTTAAGGAGGGGGAGGGAGTGGGAGGGGGGAAGAGGCAGGGTGAGGTTTGCAGCAGGTGGGTAAAGCCTGGATGCAGTTGCGAAGCGTCCATACAGTCAGGGGGGGCGGATGCCCCCCTGACGGACTCAAATGGACTGCTGGCGCCCTTTTCAGCTTTTTACCATTTTTTATTTATTCGTGATTATTGACTTTTTTATTGCGCTCTCAGCTACCTATTGACATTTGTCACATTTTTGGCGATGACACCTACTTATTCTTTGTTTATCTGCAAATTAGCAAGGCCCAGAAAGGGTCATTTCCTGCGATCTAGGGAGTATCTTTATTAAAAAAAATTCGGTACGCTCCGCGCCAACCAGTGGTGGCGCTCCACTTAGATAGTGTCGGCAGCGCCCCTACAGACCATTTTTGCCCCCCTTGACCAATACCCCTAGCTCCGCCACTGCCTGGATGGTAATTAGGTATCCAATGTCTGGATTGTAGCATTCAGTGATGTTTCATGAGATAGTTTTACTGTTATCAATAACATAAGGTATTTAATCCTCCTCCCCATTTCCACTCCCTCCAAAAAATAAAATATTTCAATAAATACATATGAAATATTATTAAATCCAGAGATATTTGTCTAATTTTTATCATCTCTTGGCAGGTCAGTAAATCGGAAGATATACAAGAGTGGATGAAGGAGGTATTTGTGCCAAACCTTTATGGAGGTGTTGAAGGTTTCATCACTGGTGACTTGGCGCTGCGATTGGGTGGAGCGAGACTCAGGCAGCTAAGGATTGAGACATGTAAGTATGCTTGTATGTATGTATGTATTTTAGATCCTCCTGCAAGCAGGAACTCGCGAAGAAGCCTCATTGGCTTATCAAAGCCGCAAGCTGACTGAAGTCGGTCTCTTACATTCATATTTAACATCCATGATTATGAATTGTTAATTGTCGACAACTCTGTAACTGGACGACATACATCAATCTGGGAGTGACTCGAACCGGGGACCTTATGATTGAAAGGCACCAGCGTTAACAACTGAGCTAACACTCCTAGTACAGTACACATAATAGAACTAATAGGAGGATGAGATGTAAATAAATACTAGTAACTATATCATCTATGAAGTTTCCAGTTGAAACAATGGCTTTGGTAAGATAACAATATACAAAAACAAAAATTTCAGAGTAATTAGATATAATTTATATTATTGTCAGGAAATTAGAATATTGTCAATAAAAACTGACTGCAAATGTTATTGGCAGAACAAGTATATATTTATTGAACTCCCTTCCCTGCTGCTTGGTGGGTTGTAATAAATGAAACTGGGTAACACAGTACTCAAGGTACTCTGGCTTCTGACTGGCACCCCCCCCCTCCCCCTTCTACCTCCCCCAGAAAGAAATGGCTATTTTGGGTTAGCCACCAACCAATTGGGCCTGGGTAGCTCAGTTGGTAGAGCCCTGAGCTTGTAAATCAGAGGTCACTGGTTCGAATCCCGTACTAGCCATGTTTCCATGCAGCCGATGTATTTGCTCTTCAAGTTGTCCATAAATATTTCACATTAGGTTAAATTTTCCAACAAATTGCAATTTTAGCAGTGCAGACCAGCATTTGGCCAACAGCATTTACTGGACAGTATTGAAGATGCCTGTAGTGATTCTTTATTAATTAGTATGCATAATTATGTGAGTTACTTTGCATATTGAGTGATGTATAATTATGTGCATTGAAACTTTTATATCTTAGCTTATGTTTCCTTCAAGTAAGTGTCTCTCATTTGTT
The DNA here is from genome assembly GCA_020650975.1 of Apostichopus californicus. Classification (NCBI taxonomy): domain Eukaryota; kingdom Metazoa; phylum Echinodermata; class Holothuroidea; order Aspidochirotida; family Stichopodidae; genus Apostichopus; species Apostichopus californicus. The sequence goes on from JAIPMN010016690.1 coordinate 3,726, forward strand.
GTAGTACAATTGCTGTTTGAATCTGTAGTCAGCCTTACTTGCTATTACAAAGGAAAAATCAATCTTCACCATCTGATATTTTTGCACATGAATTTCAGATTCTTATTGTAATTTATGACATGAGTCACATCCTTAAAATACCTTCTTTTTCTTTTCTGTGTTGTTCTTTCTCACCAACAGATGAATGTGAGGTTGATACACGCATGAAATCTTTCAGCAAGGAATGTAAAGAGAGTTCAGATGAAACGGGTGGTCCAATCTGGGGACCATGGGACACATCTTCCGACCCAGAGTCACCCTGGGTGTATCAACCAGCCAGCATTCTGGAAGGGAGTTTCACTTCTAAGACGGCCTCTGCTAGAAATGACCGGGGTGGTTACGCAATTTATCTGGGCACGACTTACGAGTCGGCTATGAATCAGCTAGAGTTTATTGAAGATACCTCTTGGATAGACTCTGGAACCAAAGCGGTCTTTATCGAATGGAATTTATTCAACCCTCACACAAACTTGCTCTGCATATGCAGCATGCTGTACGAGCAACAGCGGACGGGGGTGTACACCTCGTCCTCCCATTTTGAGGTGATGCGCCCGTTGGATATGAAGACACCGTTTGATAAAATCAGTCTCAGTCTGGAGAGTGTCTACATTCTGGTCATTCTGGCACTCATCCTAATCGAGGCCAAGAAATACCGTCGGAACAGAGCAGAATATTGGGACTTTTGGAACCTCCTCACTCTGTTCATCATTTTCCTGTCTCTGTTATCCACCGCGGTCTACATATTCTGGCTGACGTCGCTCTGGAATATTCTTCAGAGATACTTACGAGATCCAGAAGAGTTTCACAGCTATTTCAAACCAGCGTTCCTCAGTCATGTGTTCAATAACCTTGTTGCTTTCATCGTCTTCTTCTCCACTTTAAAGTGCGCCAAGATCCTCCGATACAATCGAACCATTCATCTCATGCAGGTGACCTTCAAGTTTTTGACTAGGAAGTTCAGCATGTCACTTTCAGTCGTTGCGATCGTCTTCTTTGCTTTCACAAATTTGAGTTTCCAGTTGTTTGGCAGTTCCATCTACATCTTTAACTCCCTCGTCTCCTCCCTGGAATCTATGTTTCTCTTCGTCAGCGGAGGTTTCGATCAATTTCTGGAGGTCAGCGATCAGTATCCGGTCTTGGGGCCGACATTTTTCATCATAATAAGCTTTGTTCTCATTTACATATTTATGAATTTGATGATAATATTCATTGTTGAATCATTCATGAGGGCACAAGTCTATTGTGATGAATTGGATCACAGGGACGTGGTTGGTGTTTTTATTGATTGGTTCATTTCTGTGATTGGTGTGAAAACAGAAACCAAAGACAAAGATGATTAACAGAGAAAGATAAACATGTTCAGACTTTCAGCCAAAAATAAACATTTTGGGGTTGGAGTGAAAAGTGGGGGGGGCGGGGGGTGTTGCAAGGTCATTGTTGGTAGGTGTCTACCAATCTTGATCAACAACATTAATGTTCTTTCCATTTTGATCAGCTTTATTTCATTTCTTAAATCATTTCTGTTGATAAGGCAAATCCTTTTCTGTAATTTTTTTTTAAAGATATTTCCTTCATCTCCATCTTTTATTACAGATACTCATCGTTTAATTTGTTTAATTTATGCAAATTCTGGTAGATTTTGTTTAAATAAACTCAAAAACACTCATTCCTTTGTTTATGAAGACAATGGTTGATTGTTGGTTCATGTTCTGCAAGATGCTGCCTCGACCATTAATCACACATTTTAAGTCATGTTCCATTAATGTTGGTTCCTTCTGACCAAACTATTTAAAGTTTGCTCATATTTGGATTACCTTCCTTCTTGCCAAGAGATATTTGTGGTAACAACTATTTGGCTGTTCCTACTTAGGGAGTTATTAATTATATTAATCAGGGGCGTTATTAATTATATTAATCAGGGGCAGTCCTACCAGTTGGGCAATCAGGCAGGGCACAGAGCAGTAGTGGGTCCACTAACCTCCTTACCAACTCTGATTTTTAGAACCCTTGCACCTCAAGATTTGTTTAGATTTGAAGGGGACGGGGGTGGGGGGGAAGGATCCCTCACTGGCTATGCTACTGTTGGGGGGTGAGAGATGCAATTCATTACTGTCTTGTCTAGGACATTAGATCCTTGTCAATAAGCCCTGATTTTTATCCACAAGAGAGGAGTTTATTCTAAAATGCATTGTTTATTGTTCCAAGTTAATAAAGACCTTCAAAGTTTGTCTTATTTTGTCATTCATGGTGCAATTTAATAGTCAACTGTGAAAAAGGTTATTTATTAGGTACCTTGTCTTTATGTTGACAGTTGAGTGTGGTACCACCAAATAACGAAAGATTCAGCATCAAAACACAGATTCAAGAGGAAACTGAAGTTTCAAGATAAATATATATAGAACAGAGATTGTAGAAACAACAGCAGCAGAATGCTGAAAATGAAATAAAACATTCTCATAATAGTATTCAGAATTCTCTTAAATTATTCTCTTAATAGTTTTCATGTTTATTATTATTATTATTATTTTTTATCCTGTATGATGGTGACTACCATTGATATGTCTGTTGAAGGCCTGCTTGCTTCCTACTCTTCTACATGTTCTCTGTCGGTCATGGAAGTGTGTCGGACAGCCAATGCAACTGTATAAAACCATCTTAACATTCAGGTGTGATCAAAGTCATGGGAAATAAAAACTGGTGCAAGCCCAAATAGCAAAGGAAGAAAAAATTTAAAGATAGGTTTCTGTGGGCCATTAAAGGCATTGAAGACTCGCCCCAAACCGTGTGCGGCCATCTGAAAAAGTTAACTTTCTGTTGCTTGCCAGTGACGTTTTCTTTGTGTCGCTACAAAATGCAGACAGTAATGAAACGTGATACCTTAATTGCTATCTTTAGCTGGACCTGAAATGTCCATGGCTGTATCGTTTGGACACTGTGCTGTGGGTATTGACCGCAGCTGTATGTACTGACTGTACACTAGTGTCTAATTACTGATGGTAGCAAGCTGTGTGTGTGTATTTTCTGGGATCGATGGTGGTGTCTAACACTTCTGTTAACACCTCATTCGAAACTAGGTCAGATTACCTGCATTAGACTTTCTTTTTGCGCGAGTCTTCACACCCTTTAAATGTTTGCTCAGTGTTTCAGTGACCTCTCATTAGGTGTGGATTGAGGGGGGGGGGTTGGGCAGGGGAGGGGAGGACTGTGAGGGTGTACACTCTCCTTTAATCTCACATAAAAATTCAAAGTAGTTATGTAGCACAATATTTATATTTTTCATGTGGAGGATAATTGCACACCCCCTCCTCAACACATTTCCTGTGTGAGGTTAAATTTTTTAAGGTTTTTGAATATAAGATTAATTTATTAAACTGTAATGGTTGTGTGCATCACCACTCTGTGAAAAGACAAATAGACTTATGAAATAGTTTTTTTCTGTTTGTTGAGTAAGGTTTATATTTCCTTTTTAAACTTTTAACAAAATTGAGTTGATTGCAATGTTTAAGTTCCCATTCAAATACATAGTTTATTGCTTTCAGTTGCATCTATGAAATATTAAATTATTTAGAATAGGTATGAAGAGATTTTATTTTTAATATAAATATTATATTTATGCATTATATGCTGTAACATTGGTAATTTGAGTCAACTGGAATGGTTTTGATTCATAACTTACTAGAAGATAAGTACTCTTGCTGAATAAAAAAAAAGTTCACACTGAGTACACATACTGTTGAATTTTATAATGTGTGTTATACAAGTTCCCCCGTCCTTTCCCCATCCTTCCCTCTACATGTGACATGTAAATTGAGATAATTATAACCATTACCTTTGACAACCAATAAAAATTCATGTTTTTTTAATGAAATCTCAGGTCTCAAGTTGCTAAATTTCATTCAATTTTTCTCTCTATCAATTGAAAGACTGCAGACTGAAATAATTATACCCATCTTGCCATGTAAAACTATTATAACCCATTTTGCTATGTAAATCGGGAAAAATTCATCTTGAATGAATTACATCTCTGAACTCAAGTTGATAAATTTCATTCGACTTTTTCTATCTTTCGAATAAACCTTAATTGCCGAAGTTTGCTGTACAAAATGCCATCTGGCAAATCTTTGTTTTACTTTCGTCAAACTGCAAAGCATCGTATATTGTTATAGTGATACCTTCAATACGGCAAAGAGCTGAAAAAATGCGTTCTTCACAGCTTGTGCTTTGTTTTTGCATTACTTGACTGCGAGAGTTGACAGGAGTGACCATCAGAGGATTTGGGATCTCAGACGTCATAATTTTCTATCTTTTATTTAGCTTACAGGAACTTTCACCTCGTTTACTCTAACAGGATTGTGTAGCTCGCGTGAGTTTTGTAGCAGAACCGGTACTTATTTAGACTACATGGCTAACCCTATCTTAGGGAAGTTAGGCAGCCGAACTTGATGTTTTGAGTCGATGTCCCTATGAATTTTTAGCTTCCCCTTCTACGCCCTTCCCAATTTCCCGTCATTTTGAAAACTTCAGATTTAATCTCAGCTGGAACAATACTAGCCTATCCCACTTGGAGACTCGTTTCTGCTTAATTGCTGCTTAATTATGACAACATTTGTAGGAGAAGTTGAGACTGTGACAACATTAGACTGTGGTAGAGGAGTGAGATGTTCCAAAGATATAAAGAAAGGAACAACATTGCTCCGAGAAGGGTGCATCGCTTGTGTCCTGTGTGAGGATGTAAGAGGAAGCTATTGTGATCACTGCTTGCTACCAGGGTCAGTAATGTTCAGTCAGATAATCGGATTCATTGCTGCAAATTTGTCTCTCATTTTTTTACATTTACTCTATAAGGATCTTTTTAACTGTTTTGAGATTAAAGAGATACTCCAAAAAGTTACAAACAGGAAAGAGTCATACATGCCAATACGGTTCTCTGTTTGATTGTACATGTTACCATGTGCTCAGCTGTTTGTGTTTGGCATCACTAGCATTCGATTTAGTGCCCGTTTTTTCGTGTAGGAAAGAAAGGCAACATGCAATTGCTGAATAAATTGTCAAATATACTGCATCGCATGTTTACGCTATACATTTTGAGAATTGCATCGCAACTGCGAAGAAGTGTGTTGCTTTTTGCGATACGATACCGTCTAAATCGAATGTTGGGTATTACTTTCTGGCCAATTTATCAAATCTAGTACAATTCTAGTACCATTTCCACATGGTTATTGTTATGCAAAATGTCAACCACCTTGTCAAAAGTACAGTGAATCCAGAAGAAATTCACATATCTTTGTTGTCCTCTGTAGAAAGTCCAGCAATGTCCTCCAAGGCTTTGCTTTACTGTATGCCACTGCAGTACAGAAATACAGTAGAGTAATTTTTTAACATACGTAGAGCATGTTATCATTGCTGTTAAACTAATAGTAAGTATCATTACATTCGTTGTATAGTATTTGGCACTTCCATCCCACTGGCATTCATCTTCTTGTTTGTGTTTTCCATTCTCAGATATGATAAGTTAATGCGATGTTCTGGTTGCAAGTTTGCTCGTTACTGCAATAGAAAGTGCCAGGTATGTATTTGAAACTGTGTCTCTCAGCTCTTTTATACACAAATAGGCCAAACGGCATTTAAACATTTTTATCAAGCAATTGAAGAATTGTCCTCAAAATTCATCAAGAATTTTACCAGTTGTCAACTACAGCAGCCATCCAAATGGCTGTCTGACATCTGAGTTCCTTTTTCATTCTTAATGTGTTTTTTTTTTCTTTCTGGCTTTGACAGAAAAATGCGTGGGTTGAGCATAAAGAAGAATGCAAGGGCCTTCAGCGAGTGGCCCCTAATATACCTACAGATACTGTCAGGCTGCTTGCAAGGATCATGTGGAGATCTGGAAGGGTGAGGATGGATTTAAAATAAGCTGGGAACAATTCATTACCAGAGCTCTTTAACTTGTGTGCAAACATTCACCAAATTAAGTCACTTTTTTTTTTAAAGTTTAGGTAGCTACTGCAGTGCACTATTTAGTTCAAAACTAAATGTGAAATGATGAAATATTGTAGTTGGTTGGTTTAACATTTAATTACTTACAATAGTATTGTCATGACAACACCAATTTCAAAACAAAATATGTATGTTCAAATATGGCTAGATATTCCTGGAAGCACATCCATATGATGGTATGGTGTTTTATTGTTTAATATTTGATTTGAACAAGTTTTATACCAACACAGTTTGAATCGAAAGAAAACCTACCAGTAAACCAATTGCTAATTGTATTTATATCGCATTGTGAGTTTCATCAAAATCAGCTGCTTTTAAGTTCTAATGATGCCCGACCAGATACAGTCATAAATATGTGAGATGTTTATAGTCCATTAGTGAATGTACAACAAGCAGGTATTTCATCATCTTTTGTTTTTTTTAAAGAGTTATTGGTGTGTGTTTGGTTGCAAAGATTTACTGTACATCAGAAAAGTAGAAAACAAATAGTAACAGGAGTCAATTGATTTCCTGATCAATCTAAATTAAATTTACGCTATTTTTTAATGATTACAAGTACCGTGTCTAGTGTACATCTTTCTCTCATCATTTTGACAGTTAACAAAGCCAGCCGTTGATAAAGATGACAAAAATTTTCCTTTGACAATAGAACAGCTTCAGGGTGGTAAGTACTAAGTATGGTTTAATTTCTACCCCCCCCCCC
>JAIPMN010016692.1:7077-43912 GCA_020650975.1 Apostichopus californicus
AAAAAAAAAAAAAAAAAAAAAAAATTGTTTTGCTTTCTTGACACCTCCTCTGAGTGAGAATTTTTGATACTAATGACCAACCACAGACAATTCCTGCGTCTCGTGTTTCACGGAGAAAGTGAAATCAAATCGAAAAATAAGATTGAAATGAGATACTGTCCACCAGTTATGGATGTGAGAAAACTCTAGAACCAAGAATGACAACTGGAGAGACGGGTAAAACTGCAAGAGAGGAGAAAAAATAAAAGTCGAGATGGCAATACAAGATGTACGTACCCCCGGGGACTGCTGGTATCATATATATTGATTATCAAAGATTTAGAATCATTTTACTCTAGAGTTTATTGTCTCTTCTTCTTCAACGAAGAGACAATAAAGATGAGATCTCTGAGATGAAATACTGCCGCTGATTCTCGGATGCGATAAGAGAAGCAAAAAGAAAACTGGGAATCTTATCAGATTTATTTCCCAGATGAGGTATTTGATTGTTTTTTAAGGGACAACACGGGATAACTCGTTAGGGATTCATTGTTTCTTTAAATACGTTGATATTTTATGTTGCTATGACTCATCAAAGTCTAAATGAGCATCCAGGCAACAGGTAAAGTAATATTATTAGCCCTAAAATTCTCAGGTATGGTTTTTCTCGTCTGCTTGGATAGTGACAAAACAATACCTGCCTTTGCGACTATCTGATGCCCGCATGTAATATAAGGGTTGATAAATTTTATACGGATTGTCAAGTATATTAATGAGATGACAAAAGTTTTAGTTGGTCACACCAAATCATCCTTGTGGCTGCTTGATGCCCTGCTCAACATTTGAAAACGCTAGGATTATCAGGATCCTGTCTTTCCTCGGAGATGCAGTAAACTCTGACGCTTCCACATTTGAGAATGCAAGGGTGGATCAATGATCCTCCCCGAAAGCCAGATCATGATTGCGGATCTGAGCCCAGGTATATGATCCAGATGCCTTGCTGACATTTCAGAACACAAGGAGACTCAGGATCCTGTCTCTCCTCGGATCGGTAGTTATTGCATCCACATTTTGAGAACCCAAGGTGGACCACCGACGTACAGAGAACATTATGCAATCAATGAAAAGGTCACAATGACTGTTTTCAATTTACCGTGAGGGCTTTAGTTTAGTTTAGTGAGTTAAGAGACCCAAGGATCAGGAAGCCTTACAGTACCTTATTTTGAGACCCTATCTATGTGAGATCGTGGATGAACACAGGCTTATTACAAGCTTTCTCTTTTTCGATAAGTGTTCAGAGGATAACGAGGCAGGGGTGTGAATTCACTCCCATTCCTGCTCTCGAGACCGCCATTTAACGTCCCCATCCGACTGACGAGAATGTATACCCCACCATCTGACCACTTTCTCAAATACTGAGGTAGGCAAAAGACACCCCATTCGACATCACTGCAGTGCAGACATGATGAACAAAGTTGTTTCAAGAACCAAGTGAAGAACAGAAACAAACCCCTTTTCCTTTTACTTTGTTCTGTATGTTCTTAAATGACTTCTTTGCCGGTTCATGTGGAAGTGACGGTGACGAGTATCCCAAGATCTCGGATCGCATCGGATCATCCCGAGGAGCGTCCGCAATACAATCTTGATCCTTGCCGTGTCAGGATCCTCCCTGAAAGCGAGATCATGATTGCAACGGGTCTGACCCCGAGTTTTGGAAGCATCCACACAGTGATCTTGATCGTCCTTGGGGAGTCAAATCCGCCTTGAGATCTCAAATGTGAACAAGGCTTGAGGTACACCCAGTGTTTTTGACTATGATAACTGCTATGTCATCCATCAGACAACTTTCTGGTCAAGAAAGGTTTCCGGTTTAACAAACCTTGAAACAGAGTTCACAAAAACCAGTCCTGATAATGCTACAATGTTCGCATAATTTAACTGTTATGGGTATTGTTGTTTGGCTGAATGACACTTTCAATGATCTAATATTGATGAAGTCCACACATGTGATCGTCGACGATCACTTACTGGAAAGCACTTTTCAAAGGGAATAGTGGTAAATATTGTTTTGCTGAAATAAAGATTCAGTTTCCTAAAGTTTTGGACAATATAGATCTGAGTCTTGTATATTCCTTCCATAGTCTGATATAAAATATTGTTCATTTTCTATTTTGGGGGGGGGGGGGGTTGGTTGGTGGTTGGGGAGTGCATTCAAGAAATAATTTACACAACTGAAAATGCATACTGAAGTATAGTCGAACTGAAGATCAGAAACTCACAAAATAACGAAAGAATCCTATGATTAACAGCTAAAGCCAAAATTTTGTAAAGTTATATTTTATTTCTGCCGTAAATGACTCAGATATCTTTATGTGTACACATTTTCTCCTCGTTAGTTTGTTGACCCTATTTCTCTCTCCCATTCTTCATTTGATATTTACTCTCCCCATTAAGAGAGACATTCTCCGCATTAAGAGAGACATCTTACACATGTTGCCGCATCTTGGCATAGTTTTGTTTTTTCCCTCTTCTTGTTTTCTCTATATTCATGTAAGTGTCATTAATTATGCTGTTTGATGTACGTGACTCATCGCTAAGAAAGATTTATTGTGACTAAAGGCTTAAAAAAAAAAAGCGATTCTTAAAGCCCTTGCTACAATTAAGCAGGCAATCAAGTGTGATCTCATGGCAACTAAACATGTTGCAATTTCTGACCTCATAGAGATAGGAATAATTAAGACTTCGACGAGGGTGTTACTCGTTTAGTCACGAGAGAACTAAATTATATCCCGTGGACATCGCAGTGGGTTGAGTAATGATGACATAGCAAATCCCCACTCTCGAAGGCTAAAGTAATCAAGATGAAAAACAGACAACCATACTACCGTAATGTTACAGCAGAGTGGCTCCCACTGACAATTTCAATAGTGGAACAGACTTCCAGGCACGTAGCCAAGGGGGGGGGCGAAGGGGCAGCCGCCCCCCCCTTGAGCATATTTTGTTTGTATGTTTTTATGATATCGCTAGTAATTTCAAAAGAGAAAATGCTAAGATGCAACTTACAAGGCCTGGGAAGTGCCATTTCCAGCGATCTGGGAGGCATTTTCAGCCAAAACTTTTGGGTACGCTTCGCGCCAACTCATGGTGGCGCTACGCTTAGATAGTTTTCAATGTAGAATCTAAGGGTCTGATAGTTAGCCTACAGGTTCGCTCCTCCCTTGGCAAATTCCTCGCTTCGCGCCTGCAGACTTCAAATATTAACAAGAATAAGACGGTAAAGAATCTGGAATGATGTGTCATTGATAGGCAATCAAGAGCTTTACAAAGATCTTTAAAACAATCGTCTACAATTGCAATGCATTTAAACCATCGTGGAGGAAGACTCTTCAAATTTCCAAAGAGAGTCCTCAAGAACCAAACACACACAGATAAAATCTTAATGCCAATTGATCTGCTGTTTTTTCGTCATGAATTCACTCTTATACAATATTTCTGTGTCATTTGCAAACTTTCAAAATTTGTATAAATAAGACTTTTTACAAGCAAATTGATGATGAAGATTAAAATCGATTAATATGCAGCTCATGCACAGAGAAAAATGAGTTGGGTTATTAATGTTTTCTCATCTCTGCATAGAGCTAGCTAGCATTTGCAAGAGTCATCTGTACTAGTCATTAGCACCACATCTGCACTGCAATAGCACCACAGTTGCACTAAATTACCACCACATCTGCACTAACTTAGCACCATGCTAGCATACCTCAGTCATTCTATTCCTAGCAAGCACAGATTGCCGATGCCAACCGCACTGTTTGCACATGAAATCAGACACTGAATAGAATCACACACATATACTAGTGCGCAGTCCTTCGATCCTTTGAGCTTGATCAAATCTTTGCTTCATTCATGAAATTAACAAAGAGTACCTTGAAAGTCACTTTAAAAAATATCCTTGACATATCAGATGTGAATTCAACTCAAGGAATTCACATATTCTTTCTTTTTTTCGTTTCATACGATACATGTTTGGTTTGTATTATTAATATCTCTATATTTTATTTACAAGCACTTCTGTACGACAAAACACACAATGCACAGCATGGGGACTCAGCTGACAAATTTGATATTTGGAGGGAAAAAAAATATATAAAATTCACTGTCAATTTTCCATTACTCCATTGACTTATACAAATTTTTATATTTGTTTAAGATTCAAATGTAGTCACTCAGTCAACAATTGATCAGATGCAGACTCCAAGGATTAAAAGTTCTTTAAGATCTCAGCTTTCAACTGAGGCATCAAGCAACTTATTAGTGCTCTTGTGAAATATACTTTTAAAAAAAACAGAACAAAAAATATTTACTTTACGGGGGAGATGTCTCATATTTTTATAAGTTAAATAATGACACTCACAGAGTGGATGAGCAGTTAAAGGTATGCTGTATTGGCCCCAAATATGGTCACCTGTGGTCAAAATTCTTAAACTATTTTATTACCACCTTGAAGGAATTTACCTCACTGGGACATTCAGTCATCTTGTGTGTTCATTATACATACACTGGCTGAGAACAATTTGAAGAAAAAAGACCTCCAGGAAATTACTTCTTGGAAACATCTTGAAATTATAGCATGCTATCATTTGGGGCCTATACAGACGACCTTTAAGAGATTAGGTGATTTTCTTCTAGTGTATACCTTGACACCTTCAAAACAGCCTTTTGCATCAGGGGCACTATCATTTTGAGGCTTTTTAGAAGCATGCCCACTTCCCACTCCCCCACTCCTCTTCCCACTACCCCACTCCTCTTCCCACTCCCACTCCCCCTCCTCTCCCCACTCCTCTCCTGTACCTCTGCTTTGTATCATGAATCAGTTGCTGCTTAACTTGGCAGTTTGGCAAGTGCTTGTACCACTTCAAACATTGTGAAATGTGAATAATCAACAATCCATTACATTCTGACAATTGTCTTATTCAACCTAATACTAATTCAAGGACAACTACATTATCTTGAACAGACATGCTATATAATGAGTGCTAAGTTATGGTACGATGACAATCAAAATAGATCTACTTTCACATTTTATTGAAAAACAGAAGGTAGATGGAGGGCGGTATGCTAATCAAATGAGTACTACTTGTACCTATACATACTGGGAGGTAACTCAAAGCGTGTAACAATAGAGCACACGGTGCGTATTAAATAATAGTACAATAGTTGCGAGGAGACATGTGAGGTGAGGACTGAACTAATTGAAGACAACTTGATGTTCATTAGAACATTCACATTCATGTTCAACTTGTTCACAGAACAACATGTTCAACTTCAACCTCCTGTTCATTCAGTTACATTAGACATGGTTGACCCTGCCATGTGCATGCAAGTGCCATTTTTTTCTTGTAATGTATTGAAGATGAGATCTTTTGGAAACTATTTTCACAATTAACTAGCACACATACAGTAGGTTGAGATATGTTACAGCGCTTTACAAAATCATTGATGATCTATTACAATAATATAAATCACGCGCATCATGACTTAACCATACAGCTGGATCTGCGGCTATGTTATAGAACCGATATGACAATGTCCTTGGTAGAAATGCTGAAGATCCCCAAAGTATACGGTATGGTAGATTTCTAATTGTCTAGTGATACCATTCATGTTTGCGAACAAAAGTGTAAAGTTCCCTCGGGGGTGTGAACTTTAAATTTTTAAAGGGATTCTGATGGAAGTAATTGCACATCGGACATTCAATCAGCAGCCCAAGGTGAAAGGGCTGATCCATTCATGTGAAGTACACTCATATCTCTGTTTATTTAATGTGCGTACCAGGTGCACTCGCTCATCACAGCGGACTAGAGAAGAGGAAAAAAAAATTCAAAATCTACCTGGCGGAAATTTTTAAAAGGACTGTCTAAATTTTTGTTGGGTCTGTACCTTTCTTTCGGTAGAGATGACCAATCTTTCTGGAATCAATAACCGTGAAGGTCTAAGATGAAGTAGTTCTGACTCACAGATCGCCTCTGTTGCTAATCAATAACGGTAGTCTGTAGCCGCACACCTGATTGGCAGCTATAAAACTCGATGGCCAAACGCTAACGAATAAAACTTTAATATCTCATCAACGGGGATGGCAAACTTTCACAGAGTGACACCCTGAGGGTGCAAGTTGATCGACAAACCCTTCCTAGGATGGTCGATATTGCACAAACTTGACGTGTTGTCCCGGTAACTGCGTATAATAATCTCTTCCTCGCTATCGGAGGTGAAGACTCACGGTACTTTACTCTCTCTCTCTCTCTCTGTTAAGGGAATTCAATTAGCTATCCAATTTAATGTAATATTGGCCGTGTTTATGAACTATATTCGTCAATATAAAACATGATGTGCAATCAACTTTATTATACAATCTTGCAATGATAAATTGCTCTCGGTTCACTACTCTCTCATGACTTTCATCCATACGTTATCGACTGTCGCAAATTATAAGAGAATGTTAGATATACTGAGATATTTGTACATGTATGGGAAATTGGAAGTTATAGGCATAGGGGAGAAGTTCCTCCCCCTTCTAACTGACCATCCATTCTCTATTTTTGCACTCTCTTCTTCTAGAAAATTTTCCTCCACCACCTCCTCCCTCCCCCCCCCCCCACCCCTGACATGCCTATGGTTGTTATAGGTCCATGATATATTCAAACATTCAATCTTCTCCATGTATGGGGGTCTCCACAGAAGCAAAAAAGACAATAATCGTTATCTTTCACTGACAAACCATCATTTTCATTCCCAAACTATCATTGGAAAACCTGTCAACCAGTTGACGTTGTGAGCCACATCAACTGTACAGGAATACTGTATGAGATTAAACATACTTGAGGGCTTGTACATAAGGCACCTTATGGTATATCTCTCATCCTTGGCGTATAACCCAAAGAAAGGAACAAAAACCTGGATGTATTCACTCAGGAATTGAGAGCTTTGAGCCCAATTGATCTTGGGGCTCTTTAAGGTCTGTTGTTGCCAGGGAATATTAATTTAGTGTTCAAATTTCGCATAGCAGTTTCTGAAGGCTCCGGACTTTGTCTCTTCTACAATTCTGTGGTTCAGGACTGTGTTAAAAAAGTGCTACATGCATCTTCAAATTACACTTGCCTAGCTATTTGCCAATTTGGCATAACATTTTGCGATAATAATAATAATAATATTTGCTTTTTATATAGCGCTTTATACCAGCGATAGGTCTCAAAGCGCTTAACAGACGTTATATTACCCCTGGTCAATGATAAACTGTCCCAGAGACAATCCCTCCAGTCGGCAGCAATTATATACTGCGCCCAATGACAAGTTACCTCACAGGTACCCATTTAACCCCTGGGTGGAGACAGGCAAGTGAGATAAAGCATCTTGCCCAAGGACACAACGTAATGAACTAGGCAGGAATCAAACCAGCAAGCCTTGGATCACGAGTCCGACGCCTTAGCCAATTGGCCACCACACTCTCTCGCAATGCTGGATAAATTATTCCCAGCCCTGCCTCATATGGTTTTATATTGAATAATTGGCCACTGTGCACATATTGCAAAGAAAAATCATACCTCAGATACAAACATACTTCTGAACCAAGAATGGGGGGATCAGTTTTGGTAGGTTTACAATATATTGAACATAAATTTATCAGTTCAGCCTTTTTTGTCTTTGTTTTGAGAAATCAACATTTGAATTTTAGCTTCCATCAAAGTAACTGGACTAAATCTTGCATTTCTTCAGAAGCAATATATGCACAACATTAAACATGGTTATCATATTTTTGAGGGGTTTCATTTAAGATTAAAACGTTATGCAGAAAAAAATTTGCCAAGGACACATTGGATTGGATATATAGTCCTAGGGATACATGCGAAGATTATGTACACGTCCTTAAAGCCAACGGGACTTAATTTATTCAAAGCATCTGCAACATAATGTACTTTGAAACCTGAAAATTAACTAGAGTAAAAAAAGTTTTAATGATTTTCTGTTTTACATTGTAAATGAAAACAATTGCTTTGCATGCAGAGAAACCAACTTTAGGATAAAATAAGAACATTCCATTTTGTGCATGTAGACAAATAAATTCTTGGTTTGAAACTTTGTTAAAAATTTTAAATGCAAGATTTAATTTCAGAAGTTTTCTTCTGGGAGATGCAAAACAGCTCAAATAGTGCAAATTCACTGAATTATGTCTTTCAACACAATGAGAAGTGATTTCTGTGACTTTAAAACTGCAAACTCTAGTGGCCTCAAATTTAGACAGATGGCCCTAGAAGGTACTTTCCACAGCGGTTTTTAATTCCTTCTCGTGTTACTCTCAGACATCGCAGGTGTATTTTAAAGCGGCTTTTTGAGTTGGTTTCGATAGGATTTTTCTTTTATTCAAGTTTAATACAAAAAATCTAATATCAATAGAGCTAATTAGCTTGACAAGCCAAGTTTCATTTAAATAAAAAGTGGAGGAAAAGTCCAAATTTGGAAAAATTTCTATGTATTTTGGGGGAAAATGTGTTATCCTATGCAAAAATATAAAAAAAATTGTTTCTGATGACAGAATATTGAGGACTGAATCAAGTTCTCTTATGTTATTACTGAATATTTACTCACTATAAAACCTTCATATGGTGCATAAATCAAGGCCATAAGGTGGATCAAATTACAGACTGCTCTATAGGAGAGCCAAAATTCGAGCCGGTCTGTTGCCCACATGGGACAGTGCGATGTGATACCCATACTAATTTTAAAGACAGTCATTTATGGAATTTGTAATGCTCAAAAACCTTGCTTTTGGCATTAAAAAAAAAAAACTGCCACATAGTTCCATAAAACATTGGAAATGTATGGTGCTGATATCTACTTAATAACCATATTCAAAGTACAATGAATGAGGCAAAAATACAGGAGATATTTTATTGGACCAGTCTCTGAAAGACCAAAGTTCACATCTAACTTCAAACACCCTGGACGGTTGCTCAAAAGCACTTTCATTAATATGTGGTTAATCAAGTGTCAATGTTGCTCTCCTCTTCTGGAAATAAAAGTTAATGAAATTTAAAAGTATGTCAACATATTCTGTAAAAATTGGTACATTATGTTATAATAATAATTATTACATGTCATATTTGCTGCCACTTTCACATGAAGCAATGTCAACAGCTTTAGTTAGCTAATTAGCTCTTTGTGTTTATAGAGCTAGATATTTTATATATTTTTTAGCATATTTAAAAAAATAACGATTAGATCTTCTGAAGAAATGTTTACATCCACAAACCTTCTACCCTGAGGAGATCCAACTTTGCCAAATTTTGCTAAATTTGTCAACTCCATTGACTCGTTTTGATTCCCCCGTTCAAAAATAGATAAGAAGGAGGATAAAAGAAATAAAAATCGGAGAGCTGCATAGTTTATCAAATTGTACCTTAATACACCTATTGTGTCATTCATTGTGTGCAAGCTAGCTATTGTGGAAAACCTGCTTAAATTAACCCAAATATAAACCTCTATCAACCTGAGGTCCTTGATCTTCCAGACCAGACACACCAGAGCTGGTCAGAGGCAGAATTACAACTCATGTTTCAGCTGTCAACTATGTTAAACCTCACACTCCAGTTTTCACCAAGCTGATAAGTTCATTCTCAGTCAAGGACAAGCCACCTTTGCACTGTTACCAAATCAAACATTGGAGGCACCATGGGGGGGGGGGAGGAAATACCTGCCGAACCAGACACAAATGTTACTCAGAACATGACAAACTTTAAAGCATGTACCTTATTTTTTCATATTTTTTTTTAAATTTTATTTGTGGTATCTTTTTTTCTGCATTTACTTTGGTAATGTTTTTTTTTACTTTTTTTTATTTACTATTTATTAAATCCCATCACAATATGAGTTCATAATTTTGATAAAAAAGGCAAATTCAAAGAAAGAAAGACAGAAATGAAACACACTTCTTTTTTGCTTTCTGCATATGACAGTAATAATAATATGCAAAAAAATTTCTTGGCGACAAAATCTTTGAAAACCCCTAAAAAAGCATCAATTATTGTTCAATAAACATTTTTATTGGTGAAACATTACATAGAGGTGAAACATTTGGTGAAACATTACAAGAGAGTGTCTTAATTTAGATTAATTGGAACCTAAAGTAAATTTGGGTAACACTTGGTATTTAAGTCAAATTTAATATACATTGACAAGTAAAATGTAAAAAGTGGCTTTGAAAGTCACATCTGTACAATACTCATTTGTTTGAACAACAACAACAACCAAAAGTGCACAAAAAAATGTCCAAAAACACAGATCTGTATGTACAGTACATTAAATTTATTGTGATAGTATTACTTGGGAATGACTTCATTTCATGGACAGCACTTCATCAAAGATTCAAGATGACCTCAATTTGTCTTGTCTAAAACTCCACCAGATGACATTAATGGGTGTGAAGATTCGCGCACAAAGAAACGTCTCATACAGGTAATCTGACCTAGTTTCGAATGAGGTGGACATAACAGAAGTGTTAGACACCACCATCGATCCCAGAAAATACACACACAGCTTGCTACCTAGTGTACAGTCAGTACCCACAGCAATACCCACAGCACAGTGTACAAACTATACAGCGATGGACATCTCAGGTCCAGCTAAAGATAACAAGGTATCACGTTTCATTACTGTCTGCATTTTGTAGCGACACGAACAAAACGTGGCTTGCAAGCAACAGAAAGTTAACTTTTTCAGATGGCCGCACGAGGTTTGGGGCGAGTCTTCAATGCCTTTAAGACATCTGTAGAATCAATGATGGTAGAGACTAATTATCCCTATGTGCACATTCACTGGTATAATATTGTCCCAGACTTGCTTGTGACTTACCAGTTTAAGAATCAATTTCGACAATGAAATTTATTAAATAGGGGCTTCTTCATTAAAAAAATCTTTTACTGCATACAGTCAATCATGTATCTCTTTTCAATAAAATTATAATTTTCTCACCTTCCCCAAAAGATATTTATATTTTGGCAAACAATTAAATGTCACAAACATGACAGTTCTGAAAAGTTCTTTTTGTCAACAATTTTTGTTCCACAATTGCATTACTAATTTCCTGATTTTAGTAAATAGCAAATATTTCAAGACTTCTTATTTTTTTCCCCCTCTAATGCTAGATATGGACACTCAATCCTAGAGTATTAAAGGGATTTGCTCTATCATGAAGAAGCCTTAAATAAAACAAAACCAGAATATTAACTTCACTAACTCCATTCCAACCGACACCGAAACAGCTACATGAAACAGAACGACTTTGAAGATATGCTCCATTCACATTTCGAGAACTACATAGTTTTTAAAAGGCAATGTAAACTAGCCACTGGCAAAGAATTTGGCAGGCCCCTTTCTGTCATTAGAGGTGACGTGTTTTGACCAAAACCGAAGTAACACCCCAACCTGTCAGCAGTCACAGTCTTGACGGCTTGCGAGGAAAACAGTTACAATGGCACTAGAATAATTGACCTTGATTCACACTTATTGGACCAGATCTCTAATTTTCCCTCCCCAACTCTGCCACACCGTTGTCTCGGTCATAGCTGCAGGGAGGAGAGAGCCTAATAAGCTCCTCCTCGTTTCACGCCCGGTGGTATGTCCTTGATGATTCATACGGTTTGATTAAGATAGATAATTCACACGTGCATCCAAAAAATCAAGGTATGCTAATTACCATCCTCAAACTTCCCAATTTACAAAAAATCTCTTCCAACAAGAATTTTAAAAGTGAAATGCTGCAACTGTTTTGCACGGAAACAGAGTGCATACTTCTAGGCCAGTTATAACAGAACAGTGCCACTTAACTGGCGAGTGTATCAAACTGCTTAGTTCATGCATTATTCATGAGATCTTATACAATTAGGTCAGGTCTGCATATAACGGATCTAGCGTTCGACTTCAGACTCGGTGAGAACCCCATTTTCAGACCGATATTGGATGATGTAAGCTAGGCCTGCAGATAGTAGTGTTTTTTTAATACCCATGCAGTCTCAAATGAAAAGAAAGACATGACTTAGGTGAAATTATGACATAGTTGTTGGGAAAGCTTTATATATACCTACTGACAGGACATTGCTACAGTTAATGCCAATAAACCCTGAAGATATGTTTTGACATATATCTGTCACATGGCCTACATGTTAGGATATAAATACGTGGTGATAGATATCAAACTTGTCAAATGGTTGGTTTAAACTCAAAGCGTAAAAAGGAATATTAAAACATGTTGAAGACAGGTGACCTGTTTACTTGTGAACAAATATTGACATGATTATGTTCTACATGCGATCAAGAAACTGGTTTCTGTCAGCTTCAAGGATAAAGCTCTAAGGAGGCATACCCAAAATCATAAATATCTATTGACAAAAAATTAATCTATGTTCCAAAGATGAAAAGACGAAAATTAGGCAAAATAGGTGAGATGTTATATGAGTTTACTCTTCTGTACAGGGCTGTGAGGAAAGAAATCAAATTTTTTTCCCTCCATATTTTAACTTTCAAAATAAAATCTTTGAGACGGAAAAAAAAAAGGAAATATGATTCATTCAAAACTATATCAGAAATACAGATCAACAGCTAGTAGGGAGCATCATGGTTTAATCATTGCATTCAGTTTTGTGCTTCAGCTTATGAGCACAAAATGTCAAGTTGAATTACTCAGAGACTAAAATAGCTCTCAAGCAACAAGGACACTAAATTGTCCTTGCAAAAAGAAACTGATTTGGAAATGAGCAAATATCTATGAGTGCTAGAAATAAGGGTTTTAACCATGCAGTGACCTCCAAAAAAGAAAAGAAAAGAAAAACTAGCCTTGTCCATTCTCCCAACTGTGCAAAATTATCCTACAGTATAAAATTGTGACTGATTTTCATTTCTTTACAGGGAGTGCTGCACAGAATCAATAGAGATTTGACCTAACCATGGAGCTATTTCGTTAATAGCTCCATGACCTAACCCCACGTGAATTGTTATTGGCAAGAAATGGGATTGAAAAGGACACAAAATAAAATGGAATTCGACCAGGGTTCGAACCCAGTGTCATGTATGATTACAGATCTAAAAAGGTTTGAATATGAAATGAAAAACAAAAATTTGCAGGCATTCTCTCAGTGACTATTTTATGCATTAATTAATTAATGTAAGGAATGTTAAATATCTACTAAGATAAGTTCTGAAGATATGACCATGCCCCACAGTATAAGTTATACATCCATGGTGTAAGTGATACATCCATGGTGTAAGTGATATGTCCATGGTGTAAGTGATATGTCCACGGTGTAAGTGACATGTCCACGGTGTAAGTGATATGTCCATGTTCTATTAAGCAATATGTCCATGGTGTATGAAAAGGTCTACATGTCCAAGGTGTAAGTGATATGTCCATGTTCTAAAAGATGTATCCATTTATCAGTATCTTAATAGATTCTTGAATGCACTGCAACAACTTTTTTGTTGATTTTTATTCATTTTCAGTAGGGCCAGCTGCAACACGATATTATAAAATCCCACACTGTACCTTGCAGTTCCTATTAGCTTGAGTTTTGTCTATTTTCATTTCGGAAAATGAAGACAAAAATAACAGAATTGAAAACATCTGATTTTGTTTTTTCAAATGTGATTACTGTATTATTAAATATGTAGGTATCTGGGCCACAATTTTTTTTTTTTTTTTAGAAACTAATGAAATTATTGACTTTTTCCTTATTAAAAAAAGGTAATTTTAATGAGGAAAGATCGAAAAATAAAAGAAGACATGTACCGTAGACAGGTGTTTTGCTGTACAGCCGTACTTAAGTTCCCAAATTGCAATTTTGGTAATACCCAGTTGGTTAGGAAGTCCTACAAAATACTCTACAGATGGTGTAAACAAATATTAATGGAAGATGATGTAAGCAAATAGGACTGGAGTAGGACTGGTGTATATAGCCTTATAAGGCATGTTAGAAATACATTGCTGAAATGGGGGGGGGGGGGAGGGGGAGGAATTATAGCAATTTGCAAGTGGCATCGATGCATTTTAACTATCATGAGTTTAACTATCATGAGCTGTGTTGGTGATGGTTTGGTTGGTAGGGATATCAATCTATTCCTGGACTTGAAAAGTGATGAATTTAATTTGAAAGTCAATGGAGTGAAACCTAATGCATACCTTTCAAAAGTTCGACCACTTGAAATATTTAGTACCCAGTTTACTTGACCATATTGTTTCGAACATACTGTACATGTTAATTTTGGAATGAAATTAACCAACTTAAACATTTAAAACCATTGTCCATCATTGTGAAAGATCCTTATTCGTATAGAAATTTGCGGGGAAAACTTGTATTGAAACCCTCAAGTGATAGGGTGACTTGCTAATAGAGGGCGCTCATCCAGCATACTGTGATCGCCCTTGCACAAAACTTGTGCGCAAATTGCAAGTAGGTATTGTGGAGGTTGCATGTAAATATTGCGTGGTAGCTTGATACGCAAAACAAAATGTGTGTATGGGCTCCATTCACACAACTTATGGGCACCACTTGCATCGTTAGAGAGAAGCAAATTTCAATTGCACATTTTGCACGGAAAAACAAAAAATAGTTAGCAAGATCTTGTGTATTGATTGTAGAATACACGAATATTTTTTCAACATCTCTGGAACAAAACCAGATTCGAACAAAGAGCGAGCAATTTGGACTTGGACATAGTGGTTTGCAAAGTATATCCCTGGGCTTAGCAACACACATTACAAGCGTTTACTGTACGTAAGGAAAAATATCATTATCACGATTATTAAGTGAATTTTCATGTTTAAATTTAATGAAAGAAGTAAGTGCAAAGAGTAAGATACCATTTTCAAAACAGATATGACGAGGAGAAGTGTGGGGGGAGGGGGGCGGGGGATTGTGAGTGGATGTGAGAGGGGAAGGTATGAATGCTACAAAAGTGAATAGATCTGCTCTCATGAAAGATTGCCATGACAGAGAAAACTGAAATAGAAAAAACATGTTTAGCCTTGAAAATATACCAAAATAGCTATATTATGTCATAGAATGGAATGATAACATATCTAAAAGATGCATACCATGCATATATATGTTTATGACTGCAGAATTCAAAAACTTGTAAAGTTTCACAAATTTATGAAATTCAGCATTATTTTTGTATTGAATGTTCTGCAACCAAGGTTACTAAAACATATCTTAGAGACTAATCTTTTTGGTTTTAGCCTAGTTTTTATTTCAAAACTGTTATATTTTATGATACCAATTGTTGCACAGTAAATTTGCCAATAGTTTCTATGACAAAGAAGAAGAAATAAAAACTCCAGATTTCACAGGCAAAATTTAAAAGGAGAGCTTGTTTGTCAAGACTCTATATATATCCTCTTGTTAATATAAATGTTATGGAGAGAGATTACAAGTTGTCCTATTATGATAGTTCCTAAAAGAACCACAGGAGACTACAGACACTACCACAGACTAACATAACAGGTTATATATTCTGCATTCTATCCAGTTTTCAACTCCTACACACTGTTAATTTTAAGCAATCCCAAGTATGAGAGTAAAACGTTTGTGTTTTTTTATTCAGGTTCAGATTCAGTACATTCCTGAAAAGCAAACTAAATTCAAAATTTAAGCTTATTCAAAAACATTCAAAAGTATTCAAAACAGCTGATATTGTTTCCATGGTAACATATCTCACCATGCACATATACTTGAGCACAGTATCATATATTACTGTATGTAGTCTGTTCCATTTATGTCAACAAAAGAATGTTAACTTCGTACTGGACTTTTCAAAAGTGTTACTTTCTAACTACGATGGTTGGGGAAGGGGAGTAGTGTCCGAATATTTTTATTATTGAAAATTGCCAGTTTGCACCATTTAACTTATAACATGATCCGTAAAAGTTGTGATATCATAGCTGCACAATGAGAGCATTTGGTTTTCTTTACTTTTTGCACTTTACTGTTCTGACCTTGAATTGGGCCTGGGTTCCAGCTTTTCTTTCTTAAAGTCATTGAAGACTCGCCCCAAACCGTGTGCGGCCATCTGAAAAAGTTAACTTTCCATTGCTTGCAAGTGACGTTTCGTGTCACTACAAAATGCAGACAGTACAGTAATGAAACGTGATACCTTGTTATCTTTAGCTGGACCTGAGATGTTCATCGCTGTATTGTTTGTACACTGGCATGTGGGTATTGACCGCAGCTGTATGAACTGACTATACACTAGTGTCTAATTACCAATGGTAGCAATCCGTGTGTGTGTATTTTCTGGGATCGATGGTGGTGTTTAACACTTCTGTTACACCTCATTCGAAACTAGGTCAGATTACCGGCATTAGACGTTTCTTTTTGCGCGAGTCTTCACACCCTTTAAGGAGATGTGAAGCAATCAGTACCCCCCCCCCCCCATCCACCCCAATGACTGTGAATCCATATGTAAAAGCATCACCATTTTGAAGAAGAAATTTGGAGACATAAAACATGAAATCTTGAAATAATTTGCCACTGTGCTTCTATAACACTGTACATCTTGTTTGCTCTAAGTTCATTTTTGGTAGAAAACGCGTCAAACCACGTCCAATGCTGTTATCTAAAAATTGATACATACAGTGTGAACCGACAGCAGATTTCACTTCACTAGCATGCTTAAAATATGTCCCGCTTTCATCAGCTAGAAATAAACGATCCTCTGGACTAAATCCTTTGAATTTTCATAGTACGATACATACTGTAATATGGAATGGTTCACATTAGATACCAGATGGCGTATTAGCTTGCACTGTTTACATTGCAGGGAAATTCATCCAACGAGAATAAAGATAGCTAACCCAGTTATTTCCAGATCAATCTATTTAATTCATGGAGATTACCGGTCCTTCAATTACATCTAATTTTCAGACATTCTGATCACCATCAATGAGAGTGGTCTTGGAGAATCTTGGTAAAATGTGGCGATATTTGCTATAAATAGACTAAAATGTGGCTATATTTGCAATAAAGAGACTATATGCCAACTGCTGCAATAATCCTGACAAGATGTCACAGTCCAAGTCATACTGATTGCAAATTAAATTAAGAAAAACCTTCAAAGCTGTATATATCCCAAGTTCTCTTTCCCAAATATATGTATTATTATTTCTGAAGTTGCTTTTAATGTTATAATAAAGATAGAGAACGTAACTTGAGGAAGCCAGCCTGTCATTATAAGTCTTAAAGGTTGATACTTTCCAAATATCTCTCGAAAATGTACTGGTCTATAATGAATATTGTTTTTTTTTCTCCAGAAGTCGACACTTGTGGTACATACAGTAGTATAAAGAGGCTGGTACTGTATTTCAATAACAATGACTGGTCACACTCTTTTAATATAACAGTGTATTTTGAATACATTGTCTAGTTCAGGTCATTGAGAAGTGTATCTATATGGAGAATTTATAACTGCGTCAAATGATGAAAACCATCTATTTTAAACTAACTCATCAAACCTGGAACAGCCATTGCTTTCCAATTTGTAAAACAACGCACAAAATACATTGTTGTACAATCACACCCAAATTGTGCCGAATTAACAAATATATATATTTAGAGGTTGCATGTATAAACCCTAAATCACTGAAAAAACATGTGAGTTTTAATGAACAGAATTATAGTACCTTAACATGGTAAATTAATATTATATAACTATAGTAATGTCCCCCCTTCTCCTGCCCCACCCACATTCCCACCCCCACATTCACCACACAGAAATGGAGAGAGTAGTGAATATGCAGTACAACCTTTTAACACGACTGTGCGCCTCGCTCCTCCACTCCTCAACTTTATAATTATTCAGAATCATGAAATACAGTATAATTATAACATGCATATATGTGTCGTGAGAGTATTTAATATAAGTCATTTTTTTTTAAAGTAAAGTACATTCCCTAAACACAGGGCGATACTGACGGATGTAGAAACCTGTCAGGATAATCCCATGCATGTAATTACTCTGCATCATTATGAACTTGATAAAAACTTTAATCTGTCATAAGAGTTCTTAACTCGGCTCAAAAGAGCCCAGAGGGTTCCATCTGCACTTGCTGAGCTGCGGTATGAAAATCTCTACATGTAATAAATAAAGGATTACAGGTTTTGATAACAGTATAAACCACAAGGATATATAAGCTGGCTGCTATCACTTTCATTCCACAAGAAGGGAAAAAGGAGAGGAAGACAAGAATAGAGTTAAGAGACAGAGAAGAGGATGGGGAAGAAGACAAAAGAGAAACATGGGGGAAACTTTGCCCAGAGGCCATGACGGTGAAAGCTGACAGATTTATCGCTAATTGGCAAATATCAAAAGAATAGCGAAGGACCCTGCAGTTACAGATGCTTACTAAGTGTGAACTCAGAGAGGGCATGGCTTTTTTGTAGTGCATATTTTTAAATCTTTTCCACCCACAAATATGTTTTCCATAATTTGTAACATTTATGTTGTTTAATACTGGTAATTTGTAAAACAAAAGTACAGTACCTTTCTACACTGGATATATAAAGCATCTTACACGCATTGAAAATAATGGTCACAGTGTATGCAAATTCTGATTTGAAGTGAGATTGTATCACTGTTTCCTTTCTGTTATAAAATGCTGACCCCTTCCTCCTTTCTCTTTGCCCAACGCTCCCCCCAGCCCTCATAACTCAACCTATGACAACACATTCAAAAATTGAGTACAATGCTTGTTTCTGTGATTTATTTGTTAGGGTGACTTTTCTCAATACCTTGCAACATTGGTTTGCGAGTTTAATATCGAATAGATGAGAAGTTTGTTTCGATTGTCAATATTTCTGAGCAGTTATCCATTTGTTTGTGTGATATATATAAGACATAGGCAGGATAACAGTGTCATTTCCTTTCCTCCCATCTTCATTTTTACTTGCCTTATGCGCATTCTTAGCAGATAATAATAAGTTACAATTTTGTAAACAATTGTGTTGAACAAAAAAAAGGAAGATATATGTAATTTTTAAATTTTTATTGGAATAAACAATGATAAAAGTTTGAAATAAATTTGAAAAGTCAAAAGGCTATAATTACCTCTAAGTTGTGTTCTTGAATACTTAAAATGAAGAGCTGCCTTTTTAGTGTCTTTAAACCAGAATGCAAAACTGGCAAAAAAAGACAGAATTTCGGCAGAATCGCGCGATCACTTTAGCTCAGCTAAAAGCTTTCAGCTGAGCTTACAATGCGTCTCTCTTTTCACTAAATTATCTGGTTACTTCTGGAAAAGAGAAGTCTTGATATGATTCTGGGAATTTTGCAACAGCGATCACCACACCAAAGATCCCCTTGGCCCCCAATGTAAGATTTTTGAACCTTTGGGTTCTAGATCTAAAACTGACAAGAAACCATTACATTTGCACTGACTGCATGGGGTCCATATGCATGAATTCTCAAACTTCAGAATCCATTTCCAGGTATTTCTCAATAATTTGCATAACTCACAGCTGAAATGTTCTTGAAAATGTCCTTCACGCTGCAAAATGCAACATTAAACAGGGCAAAGGCAAACACATGCAGGGGTATGTTATGTCCACAAATCAGTGTGAGAGATAAGCATGGCATGTTAAAATTCATTTAATTTGCCCTCTTATGCAAGCTCTATTTCTCTGCATAATATTGATATTTCATTTATCGAAGTAAAATCGCATTTATCGAAGTACATGAAAATGTTGCACTTTTGCCAATGAATTAGGTAATGTTCAAAACTATTTTTTTTTATCCCGTCATACAATGCTGTAGCAAAATAACACAGGCTGAACAAATCATAAATACAGTCTAGGGAGTATATTCTTTGTGCAATATATGGATTCAACTTCCTTGAACATTCAGATATTGAAGCATTCTTGATAACAATGGAAGCGGCTGTCAAAGTTTCCTTGTGGCAAGGCAGTATTCTGCATTTTTTGTTAAATTCATCATACTAAACTTTGAATTTGAATCTTGAATTTTTGGCAACCAATATACAAAAAATAACAACGTTTACACAAGGAACATAAAATAATAAAATAATGTCTTAATAACTAATTATGTTTCTTTGATATGTCAATTTACTACACATAGACCATGTTGTCATCAGAATACATTATAGGGTCTACATGGTCAATAATCACCTCAAGGATGAGACTTTGCTTTCCAGCAAGATCCTACTCCGATTCTGAGCATGATTCCTGCTTAAAAGTTCAGAAGCCTTCAATGGTTACTATATTACAAAGCAATTCATACACTCATTAAATTTTGGGGTGGAGTCACTGGAGAAGGTAAGGGGAGGGGGAGCATGGCAGCAATCATACATGGATAGGAAAGTTCACACATTGTAAGGAAAGTTCAATTAATGCCAATGGATTATAGAGGGCAGCATATCACTTTACACAATGATCATAGCATGCTTACATACTGTACATGACAGTAACTGCAGAGAATCTTCCCTTCTTTGTGTTCATATGTGTCAGATTACTACTTATGTTTATTTTTCCCCATAACAGGTAAAATTAACCCAACCATCATTCATGAGCTTATGTGATCTAGATGCTCACAATTAACACCTCCATCAAAATGCTCTTGAAATGTTAAATCTGTTTGGGAGATAGGGCATCAATGTTCCATAATATGAGACTGAAGGAAGACTTCAGCAAGTCTATATGACACCACATAGCCACTAGTCTGTGAATTCTTTGGCCATATGTTTTTTTTTCATCATTCATTACTTAAAAAGGCCCTCTAACCCAACTAACACAGTTAGGACTTTAACATTGTAAGAATCTATCCTATGAAAAGTACACTTTCATAGACAAAATAAGACACTTCCTATACATTTATGTCCTTCACAAAGAAGAATGTCAATTTCCTAGCAGGGGGGGGGGGGGAGAGGATGTGGAGGTTTTTGAGTGGCCCACTGACATGGCCTTTATACCATAATACCTCCCAAATAAAATTGTCCTTGGTAGTTTAGGGAAGGTTCGCTACAGATATTTCTGTCATGTAAAACAAGATTTAATGGTTTGGGTATATGGTAACAAAAAAATTCAGGGGTTATCTGTTCCTGTTGGCCTCCCTATGGATTTCCAGAAAAATGAAATGATCTTTTTGTGACACACCATGTGTCAGTTACAAGGATACAATACAACTCACGTGAAGATGCAAATGACATCTCCTACCTTGCTCATAACTCGAGCTAGGGTTGTTTGAGATTGAAATATTTTGCCATATTTGCAATATTTCTAGAAATGAAACCCAGGGGATGGTCTGAGGTATCATCATGCTAGATTTTTTTTGGAGAGCTTAGTTGCTTTCCTTTTATAGTCTTGTTGTTTCCTTGACACACATAACATAAATGTAAACATTTGCTTTAATAATAACTGACATGTAATCTGAACAAAGGGTTCATCAAGCTGCAAATATTCTGTATGACAACTGTTCCCTCCATGAACTATTAATGATTACACATTGTAACAACAACAACAACAACAACAACAGCAACAACAACAAAATAAGAAAGATCTACATTTAAGTTACCATGGTGAAGTCCATCATTATTTTGCTGCCAGAGGAACTCATCTAGCTTTATAGTCTTTAAATATGAAAACAGACCATTCTTGGCAATGAAACATGCGATTGGGATGAATTTTTTACCTTGTCGTACAAAATATTTATAGCAATCTTCGGCAAAAATTAACGTTATAATTAACTAGCTATTCTATAAATAGGAATACAGTCCCTTCTTGGCAATGAAACATACGATTGGGATGAATTTTTCACCTTGTCGTACAAAATATTTAGAGCAATCTTCTGCAAAAGTCAACGTTATAATTAACTAGCTATTCTATAAATAGGAAAACAGTCCCTTCTTGGCAATGAAACATGCGATTGGGATGAATTTTTTACCTTGTCATACAAAATATTTATATCAACCTTCTGCACAATCAACGCCTGTACAAGTATACATATATCCCATCAAATTTGGTAAATGTTGTGAAAAAGGCAAAAACGTTAGATCGCGTTCTTAATGTTTATTGATCACTATTTTCTTCAAGCTGGCAGATACTTACAGAGGAAGTTGTCTTGAATTTTGAATTCCCATGGCTTTAAAACACAGGAGAATTCATACCAAGCAGCTGTTGTACTTGATTATCATAATAATTCTTGATACTATTTAATACTGAACTTTGCAATTTATAACAATGCAAATCATTGGCTTGTCCAGTTTTATAACAATGCAGCTCATTGGCTTGTCCAGTCCAGTTTTTATAACAATGAAGCTCATTGGCTTGTCCAGTCCAGTTTTTATTTCAAAAAGTGAATTAATGGTAAAACATTCAATTGCCCTTTGTGCATGTGATAAACTACTGGTATGAAAGACATCTGAGGTAAAAAAAAGAAAAAAGTCTAAAGATAATTATCAATTTGTTCATTAAACATTCATCGAGTTAACAAATCTACAAGGATTGTCTTACCTTGAACAAGTGTTATCTTATTAATTACTCACTAGGACTGGGAAAACTTGCTAACCAAACCGTATTCCTTTTTCTTTTTTTTCCTTTTTTTCTGCCGTCCGCAGATCGTCAAGAAGAAAATCCCCAAGCTGCCTGCCTGAATACATTGCTTAACAAAGATATGACAGAAATGGATTTCTGAACTTCAAGGTTAAACGAAAAATTGCCTGAGGCTTTTTACGTTTCCTGCGTTGCTAAAGTGATCTATCAAACCAAATGTGATCCATCAAACCGTCAAGAAATTGTGTTATCCAGTGCAGTGATGTGTTGATAACCACTGAAGAAAGAGCAGGCCATGGAAAGGTCACAATGGCATATACCGTGCTAGGCAAAAAACATTTCTCTTTGAAATGGAAATGCATATTATGTTGTAAGTGACAGAAATTTGAAAAGGGTTACTTTTCCCCCTAGAATGTCAGAAACTGGTAGACTCTAGAACTTTTGACGTTGATCAAGTTAAAGAAAGCTACCAAAGTCACACAGAGCTGTGGAGCAAACCAGAAAGCCAGTGGGCTTATTATTTTATTATTATTATTTTATTGTTATTATTTATTGTTATTATTTATTATTCTATTCTATTCTATTATTTTATTATTATTATTATTGTGATTCCTTGCCAATTGAGATTATAATCCCAAGCTTTCGTCATTGTTGATTCAATTGATCAGCAATGTTCTTTCACTGACTGTGGACCTACCTACTAAATATGTTAACTTACCATGTTTACAAGCTATTTTTAGCAAAAATCAACTCAAGCCCTGTCCCAGGGCTAATAAATGTGCATAATATCACATTGAACATACATAATCATGTACCGGCTATCTACCAACACCTTCACACATAAAGTATGATTCAATTCTGAAAATGTTTACATTTGGCCCTGTGACTTCCTTAATATTCTTGAGATGAGCACCAAAATCAATCGGGCTTTTCTACTCACTATGGCGCATATATATACCAAGGATGACTCCAATCCCACTTGTAGTTGTTCAGTTATTGTGTTTACAAGCTATTTTAGTGAAAATAGACTTAAACCCCGCCCCCTCATAAATATGCATAATATCAAAAAAAGTCATGAGCTCACAGGTCTGTTAAAAAGAGTAAAGAGAAATATATTCTGCCCTGTTAGTTGAAAACCCCATCTCAATACCTTGTCTCTTAAGCAAAATATGTTTCATTGAATGTAAACTGTTTTTGACTGGCTAAAACCTTCCTTACTCCAGGAAGAGGCTCACATAAGGTGGCTGTCATGGTCAACCTTGGGTAGATGTTCTTCAAAAGCTTCACTTTTCTATCACAATCATATTTTTGTTCATGTTTTATCCTTGAAAAATGATACATTTTGGAATATCAATGTTCTCTGCATTTATATTTATTTAAAAATGCAGCTTTCTTGTAGAAATGTTACTTTTCCTCTGTAGAATGATTTAAGTATTATGAAGCAAAAACAATACCATGAGCAGCTCAATTGCCATGGTGACATCATTCACGCTGATGTTGCCAGGTGCAATCACAAAATATCATGATGTTTAAAAAACATAAATTCATATCTTTGCTAACAAATCTTCCAGCAATATTGTTAGGCAATTAACTTTAACCACATTAATATCTCTTTTAAAGGTTTTGTTGCTTTTTTACTCAAATATACGGTTGCTCACCGTCTGCATCTCAGATCAGGGTCAGATGAATATGAAGCCATTTTTAATTGTATGAGTGATGCTGTTGCTTTGACAATTTCGTACCTGGAGGTACCTTAATAATAATCAGACCAAAATTGCAGGAATGACCATGGCTTGGGGGAAACAACTAGGATTTATGCTACACAAGAATTGAGGTTGCTTCCTGTTGGGGAAACAGTATTTCTTATTAAGGTTGTACCTTAATGCAATGGTAAGGTACTTTATATGTCTTGGCTAGCTTAAGTTCTCAGGGAAATTTATTAGAAAATTATTTTTCTTCAAGTAGCTTGACGACTATTACAACCGGATAGCTTACTGTAGCTTCAGATGTTCTCGTCGTAATTTACAACTTGTACGGGAGATGACCTCACAGTCTCTTTCGATTTTTTAGTATTTGGTTATCTTTGCAGTATACCATCCAATCCTACAAATACATGAGCTTGAATAAAAAAGAGCCGGTTCTACTAGCTTAGCATCAAATCAGCTGTTTGAATTCCACTACATCTGGGTTGTTTTTTTGGTTGAAATAATAATATACCATCTAAAGCCTGTTGTAGATCTATCACATTTCATTGTAAAATATATACTTAGAACTTACTAAATCTAAGTGATGTAATTTCTGGACTAAAGTTGTCTATCATGCAGATGAGATTAGGGTAAGCTACCCCAGCAGTTTACACAGAAGGAAATTAAACTTGAAACAAAAGAATAAATGAACCAATGTTCTAATTATCAGATCTTTATAAAAGACTATAAAGTGGACCTAGTTCGGCAGTGCACTGGCTACAAACTTTTGTATAAATTAGTAAAATTCAACCGACTTTCCTCAAATGAGAAACACAGACGACAGCTAACACAGTAAAATGTTATGTTACACAGTGAAGTATAACAATCTAATGCTTGCTATTTCACAAAACTCTGCCATATCGAGTAGGAGGAAATAGGGGGGGGGGTGCGGGGGGGAACGATTCAATTTTAACTATAAAAAAAATATGGATCAGCAGGTGATTGCAGCATTATTAAATAAATTTAAATTCATGATATTGAAATCATGCGATCCTGATCATTCCTGAATGCGAAGTCAACTCGAAGTATAACTCGGGAAAAATGTTGGAATGGTTATCTCAGTACAAACAGCCATAGGGTTTTAAAATTCTAAAGTTTAATATCCTGCAGAGCAAAGAAAAATAACAAAATCAGCGGTGAGGAAATTAATATTTCCTTGTTCTTGATAATACCAGGGTATTTACTTTGAAAATACTAACAGTTAATTGATTTTGACCCAGATACAGCCCACTTGCTTCCATTTTAATAGTACATACAGGTTATTTTCCACTTAATTAAAAAACCACTTATATTAATCACTGTTTTTTAATTTAAATTTGTATTTATTGCAGTCTGTACAAGTGTGTCCTACACAAGCTTGAAGCAATATAAGACAATTTGTTTGGAAAATGACAAGAGATATTGTACACTAAATCAGTGTGGTGGTTGCCCATTGTGGTATAAATCGTTACTACTTTTCAGGTAAGCTATAACTTCCATTTATGAAGACCATCCATTAAGTATGTTGGACAGCACACACACTTTGCGGCTCAGTACACTATAAATCAAACAACCCTGGATAGCTTTACCGGAGGAGTACAGGTTCCATGAATCCACCAGTTTGAATCCTCTTGTTGAAAATGATTTCTCGGCTCTTAACAAGTTTTCCTGTTTTCCGTTTCACAATTGCGCGCACAAATGCCCCGTCAGGGTGTCAATAATAGTCCTAGTCTTATATACAT
Source organism: Apostichopus californicus (assembly GCA_020650975.1). NCBI lineage: Eukaryota > Metazoa > Echinodermata > Holothuroidea > Aspidochirotida > Stichopodidae > Apostichopus > Apostichopus californicus. The sequence continues at coordinate 33,124 of JAIPMN010016692.1, forward strand.
ACTTGTACATATACATAAATACAAAATACATATATAGATACATATATAGAAAACATTTATAGAGGTAGAAAAATGTCTTACAAATGATGGGCATTAGTGACTAACAGTCAGTTGAAGAGGGCGCTTTGTAAATCTTGGTAAAAAAGAGAACGAAATATTCAGCACCTTTAATGCCAGGACTGAATAAGGATTTGTCATTTTCTGCATTTTTTACCTCCTTACAACTCTTTCCTGTTGTAAATTTTCTGCTTCAAGACTGCAAGAATGTCTATACAAACAACCAGCTGCATTTCAAACAACCCCCAGAGCAATTTCCTTTGTATACCGGAGTCAACTGTGTATTGCTTCTAATCGCTCTTTCATCGATGCAATTAACTATATAAGCTCACCGTAAATGTAAAAAAGTAGCTGATAATTAATTTAATAACCTAACAACTACCAACTTTCACACAATGTAATTGGAACAGTATGAAGGCTAGGCTGGGAGGCTAGGCAGTAGAGTAGGCTGGTAAGGACCTGTCAAAGGCCTAGGCTAAAGATTCATATTTTATTTGCAGAGTAACAATATTTTCCAGGTTTGTTAAATGTCTAACCTTACATATTTTCAGCCCCTCTAGCTCGTTTGTACTTTGTGAGCTGCAATGTGTTGTGAAGCAGAACTCTGGACTTTTATTTCATAATTTTCAATGACACGGCAGGGTTTTCAGTATAATTTTAATTTTGTGGTATTGAATGTAAATTACAACATATATGTCTTCCATTCCACTTCAAACGACAGAAAAATTAGAAATTGAAATCCAATATTGGATTTTCTCATGATCCAACAAAGAATTACAGTATTTTTTTAGCAAATGTATGGCTGATGTCTCTACAGAACTCTAGTCAACTTTTCATATATTATGCCAATTCTTGTAATTAAAAACCAGAATGTGTTCTTCTCTGATACTATCATTATTGTGTACATGCGTCATATCAAGATTCATGAAGCTGGGATCAAACCCTGATTCCTGTCGTAAGTGAGTTTGTTTATTAGCAGTTAAATCAACAATTATGATTATTTGGTGATCAAACAGAGTTGATCAGTGTGTAGCAACCATACAGCTTTAGTTTCTAAAGAACTTTTATCCCATTTTCATTTCACTGGATATACAGACTTTGCTCTTCTCTGATATTGTCATTGCTGCACATAACATCCTTAGCAAGATTCATCAAGCTGGGTCAAAGCCTGATTCCTGCACCTGAATTTGGTAGCAGCCAACCAATCAATATGAAATTGTTTGGTGATATTAGTGAATTTCATTGTAGTCACATCAATCCAACAAATTGTTATCCATCAGAGCATATCGGTATAAGTAGTAAACATATCGTTGATGACTCTACAGGGCTTTCGTCATTTTTTAATTTTTATTTTGCAAATTTCTCTTAACTAAACACAGAGGATGTTCTACTTTCATACTATCATTGTTGTGAATGCTGTGACACTGGGTCAAACCTTGATTCCTGCTGTGAGTTTGGTAGCAATGAATGAATCAATGCAATCAATGCAATCAATCAATCAATTACAAGGTACTCACCATTACCCCGTCCATTATCTCATCTCCTGAGCTCTCTGTGCACTAAGGAGAAACTCATCCCAGGTTATACTAAACGGCCTCAATTCTTCCATCACTGTATCTAACGGCAGCAATTCATCTGTTTTCCGAAACATCCTCTTCACCTGTTGTAATGATCAAGGAGGACAATTGAGGGTGTTACCGATAGAGAAACAACAGAGATTGGTGCCTATGAAGCTACCAGGAATGTTGCAAACCTGTCACCATGATATATTGATAAGATGAAACTGAATCAGATGAGAGCGGGGAAGTTACACTCTTGTCCTCGAATACTGATCGATGTTTCTTAGAGGGTTTCGATTACCACTTATCACTTTATGTCGCCCACACTCTTGTGTTTTAAATAATTTGAAGGATATTCTATGAGGTCTCAAGTTCCCAATAACCCAGAATAGCCTTAGATTATGGTTTCATATCAACAGTCTCCTTCTGTCTCGTCATCTAACCCACACGTCTCGCAGAAAATTGGTTAAAGATATGAGAGGAGCACTTTTAGGATTGTTTGTAAATGTAAAAGATAGTGATATATACATACCAGCATGCTTGCACACATGCACGCACCCACGTATGTATACATGATGTACCAACATACTAAAATATATACTTACATAAAGACAAGCATATACATATATATACTCAGCGAAATTTGTTAATCATGAAATCGGTTTAGGGATCACAAATTAGCAGATTGTGATTTAGGTCAACACGATCGATTTTTTTCTCCATATTTATAATGTGACAGCATAATTACAGGCAGCAAGATGAAAACCATTGTCTTGTTATCCAAATTAATTTTACGGAAATACAGTCAACTTGGTCAAACTAGTTTTGAAACATTGTCAGTTCCCTATCTCAAGCTCTTTTTTTCCACCGTAATCAAAAGGTTTGATTTTATGTCTACACTAATCTTGTACCTGCATGTTTAAAAACTTTACCAAAAATATTGTGGCAAACATGATAAAATTATGAAATGCACTGTGTGGATAACTATGGTAGCTCAGTCAGCCTTGGCACAGTCTTTCTTAGTTAAACCAAACCACCCACTTGCACCCCTTCCACCCCCTCCCCCCCCACTGCATATGTGCAACACATCACTTAGTTATAATACATATCCTATTTAACTCAACCTAGAAGCAATAAACTGTTTACGAGGCATGTCTGCCTGTAACTAATATTAGGTTTGAAAGTTGTACTTCCTGGACAGTAGAAATGGTCACCAAAGATCAATTCCGTTTGTCACTGTGGATACCAACTGTCTCACTAAATCTTGGCCTATGTTAATAAATATATGAACAAAATTGTGAGCTTTGGAGAGAAGGACAATCATCCCTATAATATGTTAGCTGTCATATATCACACTGTAAAAACCAAACGGAAGATTACGAAGACTCCAACAATGATGTATGTATGTATATTGTATGTATATTAGATCCTCCTGCAAGCAGGAACTCGCGAAGAAGCCTCACTGGCTTATCAAAGCCGCAAGCTGACCGAAGTCAGTCTCTTACATTCATATTTAACGTCCATGATTATGAATTGTTAATTGTCAACAACTCTGTAACTGGACGACATACATTAATCTGGGAGTGACTCGAACCGGGGACCTTATGACTGAAAGGCACCGGCGTTAACCACCGGCGTTAACCAATGATTACAAACGAATGACAATCTCACCGACAATGCCAATCAGCTAAGAGGGGATCTCTTTCACTATATACAGTCCGGTCAAATTGCGTGAAATTGTCAAGGAAAATTTATCCTCCTGACCATAATTAATTCCGAGGCCGACATCAAACCAAATTTTAAGTTTACATGATGACAATTGAAATTTTTCCAATTTTTTTTTTTTGCAAACCTGTTTATTTTTTTTCTGGGAATTATTATCTGCAAGTATTTACTCAGTAAAGTACAACAGATAGTTAAATTATTATTATTATTATTATCTAGTGAGTATTATGAAGTATGGATACCGGTACCTTTCCTCTGTAGAGCACTCTTGTGTATAATTTGTCATCTACCCCCTGATATACTTCCAATGATATACTGCAGCAGAGTGGCGGCCAATCGTCATCAAAGATACCGAGAGCGACTAGGAGGGCTGTCAATGTGGTATCGTGGCAAAAATACAGATGCATCTTCTCTTTCCTGGAGGGAAACAGATTCAGGCACATGGTTGTGTTACATAGTAGGATGCTGAAGGGGGCTGCAGCATCCTGCAGGCAGGCTGCATCGGCTGCAACCATTTGTACTTCATTAGTACTTCATAATCTCTACCATTTGACATTGGTTTCTATTTCAGTTATTTTGTACACTTTAACATACTTGTTTCAAATAAACCTACTACCTAAGCTGATAAACCCCTTCGTTGTGGGATGTGAGTATAGATTAGCATAGCTAAACTTTGTCAAAATCAACTGACCTCAGAAAGCTGGTTTATTGCAACTGTACCAATGAAAGCTACAAAATTGTACCCTTCTATAAGCCACAAAATATGAAGAGAAAAGTTAAGATATTGAGAGAATATTTCATGGTTCATCGAACAGATATTTAAACTATTTTTAGTTATAGTTATTTTGTACACTTTAACATACTTCTTTCAAATAAACTTACTACCTAAGCTGATAAAACCCTTCGTTGTGGGATTTGAGTATCGATTAGCATAGCTAAACTTTGTCAACATCAACTGACCTCAGAAAGCTGGTTTAGTGCTACTGTACCAATGAAAGCTACAAAATTGTACCCTTCTATAAGCCACAAAATATGAAGAAAAAAAGTAAAGGTATTGAGAGAATATTTCATGGTTCATTGAACAGATATTAAAACTATTTTTAGCATAACTTATGCAGGTTCTTGCCATAGTTTTGCTCAAACACAGCTACGCTTATATCTAAACTGTATGTACAGTGCTTCTGGTAATCATATAGGGTTTTCTGTTGAAAGAAGCTGGTTGCAATTTATAATTATATTAAACTTCCCAACAAATTTGCTCAAGTTGATAATACAATGCTCTGTAAGAGCAAGAAAATCTCTATCCTATCTTTCTTTCATCAAAAAGTGTGCTGTGAACCTTCACAATTAATACCAATGAGAACTGTAAACCCCCTTTGCATGCAAATTTTAAAAAAAAAAAAGGAAAAAAAAACAAGTTAGTCCTAAAAAAATCGAAGTCCATACATAAATGCCTGGACTATAAAGTCAATGCCAGACTCACAATTTGTCGTCTTTCAGCTTCTGAAAAACTTCTCTTATAAGGTGAAGAAGCGTTCCGATTGCTATTGGTAAATATTTGACTTGTTCTCCGGGGGGTCCTCCTAGGGCGTACTGGAGTACCTTTGGACTCATCTCTTTCAGCAATTCTATAACATCATTACCAAACTGAGGAGGGATAGGAAACCCGTGGACCTGATGATAAAATGGAAGAAAAACAAAAAAGAGAGAAAATATAAACCATGAACAGAGAACTGGCTAAACTAATCAAAGAAATTGACAAACAAAGGAATTTTGAAAAAGTTGAAGAAAAGACTTGGCTACAACAGGCTTTGATAAAATGTGTCCAAAGCCATCATTATCGCAAGTTTTGTGCTCTTTCAACAGAGCTCTCTAATCAGGTGTTAAATAAATAATCCATTAAAAATGTTCCAACCCCAGACCAGAACTGTATCAATAACAAAATATATTTATATTTCAAGTATTTTAGTTGTTTCAGAGCCTTTTAAAATTGAGCCAAGAATCAAATTAGAAAATCCAAATTGGATCGTGATATATTCCATTTACACACTGTTCCTGCTCTGTCTTATATCCAAACTCTAGCTCCACCCCTTCCTCCCTCCCTCCTCTTCTGAACTGCCTAAACTGTACCCCTCCCCATTTTAGGTAAACTGCATTCTTGCAGTGAACAGTAATAGCTTGTTATGTTTCCTCAGCTTTCAAAGACAGAGTCTGTACTTGAAACACCACATTCTAATAATGTCACCCATATACAACGATACCAAAAAAACCCACATATTAGCAACTTTTATGTGCTCCCAAAATATCTCTGTCGCTAACAACATATGTGTGTTTTGTCAGCAGATATCGGTTTGTATTACACATGCCCTTAAACTGTTACTTCAGAACAAAGAAAAACATGCAAAAAAGCACAAAAACTTGTGTCTAAAGACTCACCATTCTTGTACTGAGATCGTCTTTGACCCCGGTAAGATCGATCCTCTTATCATCATCCGGAAGAGCCAGGAGTTCTTTGACCTTTTTGATCAGAGCAGCAGAGCCAGGAATGAAGTCGGGTGCATGCTGGGCCTCGTGCCACATCTGTTTCAAGGACGGGTGAAGGTGCTCTTGAGGGTACAGGACTTCTCTGTTTGCATGATCAACATGGACTTTCATAGGTTCTACAAGAGATCATTCGAACACAAATGTTTTTTGCATTAGTGCGTTGCAAAGATACTTGCAAATAAACATGACACTTTACTACTACTGATTTATTCTTTCATTGTTATAGTAAATCCCTATTAAACTATAAATTACACAGCATATAGGCGATGCACTTTGGTCGTTACTTTTATTATTGCAAACACATGAGAACTGATGACAGAAGTTTTATATAAGGACACCTTAAAAAATAGTTTCATGAGGAAAAAGTGTATTAATTAAAATCAAAGCATCTGGTTCAATTTCAGTTTTAAAATTACAGTCTCCACTTTCCTACACATTCATCAAGGCATTTCTACAATGTATAAATCCTATGAAGTATTTGGTTCTTGCACCCAAAACATGCAATGAGCCTGTTGTGTGATTCACAAGATCATGACCAATAAAAAGACAACCCCCCCCCCATTTCTTATGTCACAGTAGCCTTTAGTTAATAGCAGGAGGCTACCAATCTTATTCAAGGTTCCTAATAATTAGCTATGGTTGCTTTGGACATCACTCAAGCTCCCTTTACTACAGGAACCAGTCATAATAATGAATTAACACAGACCAAAATACATCACTTGGACAGCAAACTTACTGTACGCTACTGTAGAGCAGTTCCCCATTACTACATCAATGCCTCATCAACAATTATGTCAAAGAGAAGTCCTGGCTTCATTTTGCCAATTGAGCAAAAATTTACGATTTTTGATGAATGCTTCTATTCGTTAATGGGACTGTTTATTTAATGACCCATCCAGATTATTATCATTTCCACATCTAATTACTCAGGCTGACTTGTACTGGCTAGAGGTTTACTGCATGAGACACCCAGTGGTAGTAAAAACAAATAAAATATACTGGTATTTGTCTTACCTATTGAATTTGACTTCAGTTGCTTGCCATAGACTCCTGCCATCACACAACGACCAGTCTCGATGCATCTGTTGATGTTGGTTGATCTGATGCTACCAAACAAATAAACAAACAAATTCACAATGGAAAGCTACATAGCCAGGGAATATTTACTGTTCACATTTTTTTGTCTAGCATGTTTGAATGCTCTGGATTTTGCCTCTTATTAATTACTATGGTTCCAGTGCACAAAAACTTCTATACATCTTTACACATGCATAGTAACTTGACCATTTTGCATAGCAACTTGACAATTTTGCATAGCAACTTGACAATTTTGCATAGCAACTTGACAAGTTTGCATAGCAACTTGACAATTTTGCATAGCAACTTGACAAGTTTGCATAGCATCTTGAGATGAGATACTCTACAAGATAAATATTTCCTGATAGTAGGTATCTCAAATGGGAAGTGTAAATAAAGGTTGCATAATGTTAGTAATATACATCAGTCCCGAGTTACAATTTGTCTAACACAGGTGTTAAATCTATTGTCTAAAACTATTCTGACTTTGTTCGGAACATGCTTTAACACAGCAGAAGAAACTTATACAAAGTTATATCAACTTACTGCTTTAAAGAGGAGCATTTTGCTTTGATTGCTTATAAATTAATCTTGATACAGACATGATAACAAGTTATTGAGCAATGACCTTTCTCTCTAGCTATTTGCAGTCTCAGGTAGCTAACCAGGAGTTACAAGTTACAAGTTATTGAGCAATGACCTTTCTCTCTAGCTATTTGCAGTCTCAGGTAGCTAACCAGGAGTTACAAGTTATTGAGCAATGACCTTTCTCTCTAGCTATTTGCAGTCTCAGGTAGCTAACCAGGAGATTTGACTGTTACAATATACCTTTAATCTTTTCAAGCCGAAAGAATACTGGTCCAATACCAGAGTACAGTAAGATTAGTTTTCATTATGTTTTATGTATAATACAAGTTGTGCGGTCGTAAAATGTAAAAAGTTTATATTAACAGGTTATGTGGAACGGATTCAACCCCCTAAAAAAGGGTTGATTTGAGGGGTTCCTCTTTTTTGTTATACAACAATTGATTTTACTACATGCACTGAATGCTGCAACTGGAAACTTTGAGGAGAAATTAAAAGCACAGATTCAACAACTGTTTTTAGAGCATCTTGAACTTACTATATGTCATTTGGACTGAATTCTGAGGAGAGAAACTTCAATTGATCCACATAATAAGATTTTAAGGACTGGCCAAGCTGGTAGGCCTGCTTCATGCCAACACCGGTTAACTGACCACCGAAGGCACCTCCCTAAAATAACAATAGAACAATATGAAAGAATAAAAGGTTTTCATAAAATCTTCTGAAATTTAAAAATCATAGTTCATTAAAAACTACATGTGAGTTAGATTGGTTTTCAATTAAACTGATGAATTGTAACATTTGCCTGAGATGTTTGGTTGAAAGGAGTTTTGAAGAATTAGACAGAAAAATTTATTTTACAACTCTAAGAACAATAGTGGTCAAGAATGGTTTCAATGCAAACTCGCTTAATAACAGAGTGGCGAGTGCACTTACAAGCTAATCGAGATTAAAGAAAGGATAAATTGTTAGGAATTTTCATTCTAATAAAGTAAATAGATTTCTGCTTAACTTGGATTTAACCCACAAATTATTTAACCATGAATGGAAAACTGACTAGGTAATTGAACACTTGAACAAAATTGAAAGAGATAAACAAATTTCTTTCTTGTTTCCAAACCAACCTCAACATTTATCGATAACTGAAACTTGTAAAATGTCCAGATGCTGATCAGATATCACTAACCTTCAAAATAACTTTGCGATAAATGTTCTCAACAACAGGTTCCGGCCTACTTCCACCATCCAAAGAGCAAATCTCATAGTCAATATCGGTGTGCTCCGCTCCAGAGAAAATTGTTTCCTTGTCCCACAAGACCTATAAATGAGATGATGAATTAAGCATCAACAATAAATAACATTCGGCATCCAGTTCATAATACATACTTTACTGTACCAGCACATGGTTTTACAAAATTACAGTATTGCAATAGTTCACAAACTGCCAGTGCCTACAGTACAGTACGGCAACTCAGTTCATCATTGCTACTGAATATGCAATGTTTTGCTTCCTAGTAATTATTGTTTTTTTGCTGGGCTGTAAGCCAGAGGTCACACTTTGGAATCCTGTTCTTACTATGAAGTTCTTTGCTCTTGTTCATAAATTCCCAGTCAGTTTGCTGTTGTTCATTTACATATACATAGCTGTACAGAACAAGACAATTGTCTCCAGAAATCCCTTGCCTGCTGGGTTGTTGAAAATGGGGTTGTGTTCCCTGGTGACACAATATGCAAGGTAATGAGGCCTCTGACTGACACCCCTAGTTATGTAATGGCTAATGTATATATATGGATCTCTACCAAGTAAGGGCTGGATAGCTCTGTTGGTAGATCGATGGGCTTGTAACCTTACCCAGAAGGCACTGGTTCTAATACCCTTCTAGCCATGAATTTCTCTGCTCTATTCCACCAATTATTATTTTTCTGTATATTTCTTCAGATTGTTGTGGTCGTATCTGTTTCAGTGTGCAGAGCACCAAAGAAAACATTTCCCCTGAACCCAAAACAACCCCATCAAGAAATTATCACTTTTCATTTAAGTGCAAGGATCATCACCAAAATCTATAATTGGAAATCTGCAATTTGTTTAAATAGTACTTTCTTGTTATAATTATTATGAGACAATTCCTTTCGCACTGACGACCTAATTACTGAATACCTATACATCTATGTAAGTCTCTATCAACAACAAATCCTAAATGGGAAGTTATAAACAATTTGAAAAGTGCAAAGAAGTTTTGGGGCTAAAGTGGGATTAGATCCAGTGACCTCAGAATTACAGCACAAGTCCTGTGCTCTAAGAACTGAGCTATCTATCTATTACTTGGTGGAGATCCCTACATACATGACCATTTCTTTGCTAGGGATGTCAGTCAGATGCCACTGTGACAGTATTCTACCTGACATGTATTTACTTCGTAGGTATCATGTCAGTTTCATTCCATACAATCCAAAGGAGCAATAGGTAAGAGATTACAAAAGAAACTCTGCATTTTATATCTCCACCACACACAACACTTATTCCAAACATTTATTTGTGGAGATTGAGGGAGGATGAGGTTTCAAGGAGCTTGTTTGGACAACTCCACATAAGTCTAACATTGTCTGACGGACTGCCACCACTAATAGTACAATCTTACAACTTGTACATAGGCAACCATTTACAATGTTAGCAAATGTAAGTAGAAACTTTTCATAACACATCATATGATATCAAAGTATAATACACATTATAATACACATGGGTACATGTATACATCATACAAGTAAGTTGATGTCAACAAAAACTCCTCTGCCCTTTCACAATCAGTTGTTTATAATTTTTATTGTTTAGTTTTTCTAGGTCAGTGCAGTTTATTGCAAGATATAATTATGGACCCATATGACTTACTTGTTCAACATTTGGTAGTGTTCTTATGGGTGTTCTTGCTCCATGTCTACCAAAAAACATCACAAATTTCAGCTGAAATTTGCTGTCAACTTCCGGAATATCTTTAAATGAGCTACCAATCTCCTCAAGACTGGGGTTGTCTAAACTTATAGTAGCCATTCTTGTGCATTCCTGTCAATAAACAAAATATTTAGAGAAACAAACATCATGAGAAGGAAACGACATGGTGACACACAAAATACTTCTGATTTCTTGGAAACAACTCAAACCTCTGTAATGTATGTTCCTTATATAGATTTTCCCTGTGTACTATGCTTTAACCCAACCTCACGTAGCACCTCCCAATGCCCCC
>JAIPMN010016693.1:0-13400 GCA_020650975.1 Apostichopus californicus
ATATATATAGGCTACTTTGTAAATAATAATAAATAATAATAAATTATTTTATTATATATAGTATTATTATAAACACCTCCTTATCTCCTCCAATATGTCATAACGGGAATTTCTCTTGCAGTGTCAAAATTTTGTTTCATTTCCACATCTGTCTTCAGTCTTCTTCTTGATATTATCACATTTTCGACAAAAACATTGTGAAGAAAAATAAGTAGGCCTATATTAGGAAAGTGGAAACCTGCTGAGAGAATCATATGGTTTGCTCTACAATAAGCCTGTGTTATTAGACCAACGCAGTCGTGGTGAAGAATGAAGCATTAAACCTATTTGTCGATTTGACATCTCATTTATTGAGTTAAAAATATAGAGGAAGGTAACAAATCATGGTGTTTTTATGTGTCACGGCCTTTGAAAACGTCGTAAAACGTAACACATGAAAGAACGACATGATATTTTTGTTTTGGGGGCGAGGTTGTGAAAGGGGGGGGGGGAGTTCTCGGCTGTTCGAGTGATAGTAAATTCCAACGAACTTTGATAACGATTGGGAGTATAGATTGAAAACAGGTCATTTAAAAAATATGAGTTACATTGAGTGTTTGGAAATTTAGTGTATATAGCATACAGTTAGGTCTTTCTCCATGAGTATATGCTACTGTACGAACAGTATACAGTTAGGCCTTTCTCCATGAGTACATATTACTGTATACACGGAACAGTATTCTTCACGCGTTCAAAACCCTATAGGCTACTAGAGATGTATAGAACAACTTTATCTATAATAAAGATAATCCACTGACTACAATATGTTTTCACTCACGCAAGTAAGACGAAATAGAGGGACAGAGAGGGTGACGTTACCTAATTCCACCATCTTCCATAATCTAATTGATCCTAAACGCTCTGTCGTGTTCTACGTAAGACCATGGAGCTATGTTTATAGCTCCATGGTAAGACTAACGACACGAGCTGAGTCTTTGCCATCGTATACTGTTCTACGCGAGCGAGTTCATATCTCACGTAGATGGTGTTATAGTGTAGGCCTATAGGCCTACAGTAATGAAAGGCCATTAAATATTTATATATATATATATATATATATATACCACCGTGTCTGTCTGCCTCTGTATTGACCCATAACTAACAACGTACGTATGTTGACGTAACAGCTACAGATCTTTAATATTGACTTAAAGATTGCCTCCGGATATAAATTGTTGTTTTGACTTATTTAATTTGAGCATGCAGCAAGCGTGTCTAATAAGGTTCTCTATTGTAATGACTGTTGACGAGCTGTAAATAATGTATAGTGTATAGTAGAAGCACTGATGAGTGTGTACACAGACTATAGTAATTATTAAACATTTACATTTGTAATACAATAACTGTTTTGTATCACGTTTTATTAACTAATGTGACGTCACTGTACCCATGTTCCAATAAGTGTTGCCACATAGGAAACAAATTGGTCTTATTGAGAACTAAAGTAATGAAAGGATTCCATTTTAAAATGATGTACCGGTATAGACTAAAAACTGGTAACTGATTTTCCAATAGGTTGGCATTAGTGTACGATACATCTGTGGTCATTAGGCCTAATTAACCATTTTGTCAGCTTAGATTCTTTGTTCTGCCCTGTCAAGATATTGTTGCTGACGTTTATTATAGACCCATTTTATAACATTATGTTGATATTGTTCAATTTGTAATACATTAGTAAATACCGTATGTTGCTACATGTATCATAATGTTTAATGTGACACATAAACTTACCTCAGGTATCGTTGTCTGCGGAATTACTACATCGCGTGTTTCAACTTCTGACTCATCGAATTCGGTTTCTTCCGTTTCTGGTTCTTGGACTTCATGACGTTCGTTTAATAAATCGAGGACGTCTGAGAAGTCGCCATTCGTCGTCCGGAAGGCCAAACCTCCGTTTCCCGCAAAAGCAGAAATGACAATCAATACACTGCAGAAAATCAACAACGATTTGCCCATTTCGCCGAACAGATACGATGTTAAAGCCGAGACGTTGACAAAAATATACTGAAAATTAAATCCAAATTCTTTTGCATGCGTGAATTACAATAGTTAAAACCGACCGCTAAGGGTAAAAATTTTCACCTATGCGTGCTTCCTTCTTCTTCTGGCCGGATTACATCTATTTAATAGTAATAATGACACATATATATCCAATATGTTTATTCTCCGCGACACCGATTAAATCTGGAATCAGATTTTGTTTTCCTCACTGAAAAACTGGTCTCCTTCGCCTTCTACACTCCACACCGCCCACACGTTTTATTCCAGTTATTTTTATGTAAAGTAAATGTCAATCCATACTCAGTTCACACAAAGGCTGGGGAAAGTCGAAAACCACGTTAGTCGAGAAGTTTCAGTGAATTCTCTAAACGCGAGATACTTACAGACAGGGCTTGTATATATCGTATATAGCCAGTTTTTCTACGTACATAAACGATGAGTAAAAACCAATGATAATTGCCTACACAGAATATTTCCGAACGATGCAAAGAGTGCTTCGAAAATAATCTCCCGTTCGTGCTATATACCTATTCCAGCGGTGATCTGCTCGAATAGCATATTTTTTGTCTCTTTTCTCTCGTTTTAACCAATCTTGCTTACATGGCGACTTGCGATTGCCATTCAATTTCCATTGATGTCGTCATAGGGTTAGTTGCCTAGCAACGCCGTGTACTGCTTCTACGTCTTAAGATTGCTTACGCGCTCTTTCTCTTTCTCACACTCTCTCTCTCGTCTGCATCCATGTGTTCATATATCTTGCCTTAATTGCTTGATTTTTGGGGGCTTTCTCTTGAGCAAAGTTCACATACGTGTTTTTTTGGACAACTAAATACTTGCGCAGCAAAGTAAGATGTATTAGTATAAAGGAAGGTATAGCTATAGGTATATTAATGTGTATAGTTTAATTATATAATTACGTATATATTCCCTTGGTTGACGTAAAAATATTTCCTTTTATAATTGTTATATAATATCCTGACTCTGAATTATATTAAGACAATTTCCGAGCAATAAAACTGTCGGCGTATTCTATGTTATACGATAATCAGATATAATACTGTGAAACAGGTTATATTAAAATATTAACATTGTTCTTCTGTTTTATTTTTACTTTTATTTTCCTTTTGCGTTTCTTTTCCCTCATACTAAAATTCATGGTAAATATTGTTCGCCATAATGTTCACTGAATAAAACATTTCGCGGACTAAATGTGTAAGTGCATTTTTTCATTCTTTATAGTACTGTGTTGTCCTAAATGTTGGTAGAAATATAAAAAATCCTCAAAATAAAGTAGAGAAAAAAACTCAATATTACCAAACAGCTTCACTAAAGCACACCTCCGTTTCTAGATGTTATTCAATTGCGTGGACCTTGACGTAAATTTTGAAGAGTTTCACCCGACAGCTAAATTTGGAAACGGTTATTCCAGATACATCATTATGTGAAAGGTATATATATGTACTAAATATGAAGTATGCACGACATTATATCACGCGGCATACCGTATATAGCATATTGTCCGTGCATGCGGAACAATGTACTATTGTATCTATGTGCATACAGATTTGATTTGATTTGAAACTGCACTAGGGTTGTATAAACGGTTACTAAATAAGCCCCAACCAACTGAATAAGTGGTGGATCTAACCGGGACAAAATGGATGATATGGCCTCCCTTTATAAATAGATATGGCAAAGCAGTGTTGCGTTCATTCCATACAGACGCTCTACGGGACACAAAAACACACACATACAAAATGGTCACATATGGCATAGAGATTACAAAATGTTTCTTCGAGCTCAGCTGTGGTAAATTTAACAACATGCTGAGTCTACGGGATTATGATTAATAAAGCTCACATTGATTTCTCCGATATTTGATAAAGTGTTAACAATCATAAATTATTATTGAGTAAGAAACTAAAGTTAACCTATTGAGCCGCGGAATTTGTCACTGACGGATAAACCCGGACGAGAACACTATATACATGTTAAACTATAGTTGCCAAGCTTGAGGACGGCCGCTTGAAAATGTTTGATCAACCACGGAAATACAATCACAAATGCATGTAGCAATTGTGAAACTGTTCAGTTGTCAGTGTTTAAATTTAGTTAGTAATTTCATAAAAACGAAGCATTAAGTGGGTCAATTTGTCTTGACTACAGTTTACTCTATCACCTTATAAGTGGCTTAAGTATCCATCATGTCATGTTAGATTGATATTTAAAAAGCCGAACGATTAGGGCCACCAAAGCTATACCGTTTCAAATGTAAGCCCACTGTTGTCACCCATGTAAAAGTTAGTTATAAGTAGTTTGCTAGTGTTTTTTGGCCAATCCCCAGCCCCTCCCCTCCCCTCCCCCTCCTCCTCCCCCCCCCCCCAAAAAAAATTACAAATTTTATTTCAGTGACTTGGTTAAAAATATATAGTTGTTTGTAACTATAGCTAAATGTTGCCATGTAAACCCATTTTTCATTTTTATCTCCTTGATAAGCTCTCATTTCAAGGCTTCCTTTATGTGCAAAATGTTGTGTTAACACACTTTGCTTGGAAGTCAGTTCTCGTTGAAATTTCAGGGACACATGAATATTTAATATCTTCTTCTATTCTTGGAATGTTCTTTTTTGGGGGGTCAATTTACTTGGATGGTGTTACATATTCAGTGAATTCTGAAGGACATCTAATATTAGAAAATCGACAAAATGATCATGTAACAGAGGAAATGAAGGTGTCCTTATACAGATCTGCCTTTGATCTTTAACATACAGACAAACTGATATACGGACGGATGGACGGACGGACGGAACATAAAACATCAGATCCAAAAGTCAATCAACCTGAAAGTTACTTTGTAGACTAAATTACTTTGAACAGAACATTTTCATTTCATGTATAGGATGATGATATTTTGCAACAGATGCTTCTTGTTGGTTATACGATAGGTATAGACCAATAGTCAATAATATTTCTAAGATTCGCCTTTTCTTCTTTTTCTTCTTCTTCTTTTTGCTGATTATATTTGTGACTATCCCGATACCTATCACACCCAAACCCATCAGCCTCACGCGATATTAATCTTCTTCCGCTTCTCCGTTCTCTCAAGAGGATGTCCTTTGTTTCTGTCCGGTTATTAACATTGCCATGGATATTCGGTTATATATATACACTCACTGCAGTGCCGTTTGTTTCCAGCTCTCAAATACTGTCAACTTTTATTTGGCTGTTTTGCATTCTTGTCAGCTTACATCTAGAAGGATATTTCCGGATTGTTGAAATATTCATTGAAACAGAAGTGTCTTTATCAAGATGGTATTCTGTGTTTCCAGGAATCCAAAAGGATAAGGGTCTTTCATTGATATTCATCGGCAAATATGCAATTTTTGTCAAGTCTTTTTGCAGAAAAGAAATTTAATCTTGTGTGATTGATATGCATTCCACGTTTGAGAAAGTAATTTATGTAAATCGAGACACCTATAAAAGAAAACAACTTTGTGGCTTATTGAATGTACATATACAGGATATTTGATACGCAGTTTTCAATGAGTATAAGAACGAGCGTGCTGAAAAATTCTCGACCGTAAAACAACACTTGAGACAGCCATCAATCCCCCCCCCCCCTCCCTCACCACAACCACCACCACCACCACACACACACATTCACTCATTATCACCTCCTATCACCCAACCCGAATTTAGGAACAAGTTACTCTACGTCGGATTTTATAACATGGCAGTTTCTGAAATCAATAAAGGCCTATTTGATCAAATGTATGACAATGACCCCCTCCCCCTCCTCCACACATCCCCGCTCCTCTCCGTGTTACCCCTTTATCCTCCTGTCTACACGAAAAAACCTGGTTATGCCATTGATAACATGTATCCATCCGACATTATTTGTAGACAGGCATTGACATATACAGAATTAATAAGTATTCAGTTTACGGTATATATCTGATTGTAACGCACGCTTCGCTGGTTTTCTGTTCATTTGGATGGTATCAGTGTAGTCACGCAGATTCCCTATCGTCAAAAGTACAAATCATTTATCGTCACCATCAAATGCCAAAGAGTTCAAACTGTGACATTTCGTAAATATCAATGCAACAGAAAGTCCGTGACATAGGTTAAATTTCATGCCAATTTTCCGCGAAGTCATCTTTTTATATCGAAGCCGATCTGGACAAAAACAGATCATTCAAAATGTGCAATCAAATGTTTAACTTTCTAAGTATATCAACGTTATTAAGTGCTTATTATAATTATTAATTTTTAATGTTTTTAAAGTTTCCATGAGCCGGCCTATACACGCTGTCACCGGTTAAATATCAAGGAGCAAGAACCAACTGGAGAATTAAGATTTCAGAAAGGATACTCAAAGAATTATAGACTACAACAAAGGCCTAAGGAGCAATAATTATTAATACACACAAGGAAATCGCAACACAACAGTGTAGTACTTTTGTTACAACGAGGAAGGAGGTGAGATGGACATTGGTGTCCAGACCCAATTAAGTTGGCAACTGGGGTCAATAATGTCACCGAACCCCACCCTTCTTCACTTTTCCTTATGGATGTTATGAAAATTGGAATGCGTTATTCAAAAAGCCATGCACCAGCCCCCACACCCTTCCCTCCCACACCTTATTCCACGTTCGTGAATGAATGACAATAACGAAAGATATATATTCAGATACAGATTCCAGAAGATCCTTACACGATTAACAATTGTCAGGATTTTTATTTTGAATTATAAACTATATGGGGAAGTTAACATGTCACGATTCAGAGATAATGTTGCTGCAATATGCTAAATTATTCAATCTTAAAAGTTATAATTGATGTAGTCACTTTTAATTAAATTATGTTTTAATATTAAATGCAATGAATTCATTTCCTACTTTGTTAATTTTGTTTTCTAGACTTGACAACGTTTTAACTTAAAAATTCAGCGTTTTTATCGAAAATTTATTTCTATCAACATTTCAGTCGTACTTCACTGAACGTTTCCCTACTTGTCTCGTGCGGCGAATCATAATTGGCGGCGCAATTGTTGTAAAAAAAAACTCATACGGCTTCGGATAACTACGGAAGCGTAGAAAGGACATGTCAATTGACATTTTGATGAGACGCAACAATTCTTCATATTTTGACGATTAAATTACAAGTAAAATATTCTCAAACAATACAGGGTTAAAATGAAATAAGTAATGCCAAATAACATGTTGGAGAAATAAAAATCTTTATTTAACTTCACAACATCACCATTAACTGTAAAGACGAAATGCGTTTCCTTAAAGGCATTGAAGACTCGCCCCAAACCGTGTGCGGCCATATGAAAAAGTTAACTTTCTGTTGCTTGCAAGTGACGTTTTGTTCGTGTCGCTACAAAATGCAGACGGTAATGAAACGTGATACCTTAATTGTTAACTTTAGCTGGACCTGAGATGTCCATCGCTGTATCGTTTGAATACTGTGCTGTGGGTATTGACCGCAGCTGTATGTACTGACTATACACTAGCGTCTAATTACCGACGGTAGCAAGCTGTGTGTGGATTTTCTGGGATCGATGGTGGTGTTTAAAACTTCTGTTACACCTCACTCGAAACTAGGTCAAATTACCGGCAATTAGACGTTTCTTTTTGCGCGAGTCTTCACACCCTTTAAAAGACCAAAAAACATCACAATGAAATGTTAACAAGAAGGTATAGAAATCGGAAGACATGTCTGCTTCGAGTAAAACTTGTGCTTTTATCATATTCTTCACACTATATAAGAATTGTTAATTATGGTATAAAGTGTTTCTTTTCCAGAAAAAAAATCAAATTTCTTGGGAGACATACAAGGATAATCTGTTGACCTGCTTCAAAATTAAATTCCTCCTTTTCTTTATCTCTGCTGTAATAACAAACTATTTTAAAGGCATTGAAGACTCGCCCCAAACCGCGTGCGGCCATCTGAAAAAGTTAACTTTCTGTTGCTTGCAAGTGACGTTTTGTTCGTGTCGCTACAAAATGCAGACAGTAATGAAACGTGATACCTTAATTGTTATCTTTAGCTAGACCTGAGATGTCCATCGCTGTATCGTTTGTATACTGTGCTGTGGGTATTGACCGCAGCTGTATGTACTGACTGCACTAGTGTCTAATTACCGACGGTATAGCAAGCTGTGTGTGTATTTTTTGGGGATCAATGGTGGTATTTAATACTTCTGTTACACCTCATTCGAAACTAGGTCAAATTACCAGCATTAGACGTTTCTTTTTGCGCGAGTCTTCACACCCTTTAAGTTTGGTGATTTTTTTCATTAATGAGTCATTAATATTTCAAAGGTGGGGAGAAAATTCTAAAGTCCTCCCATATGGGGGTGGGGTCCGATGGTCCCTCCTCCCTAACCCCCCCCCCCCCCCCCGAAAGAAAACAGACAAATTTAGACATAAAATGGTGGATTCTCAGGGAATATAATTCATAATTTGACTTTAAATTAGGTCTGTAATTAGGTCTAAAAGCAAGGCTGTGTATATTTTGATTTCCTGCACATGTGAGTCTATTCTTCGAAGGATGAATGTGATTAATCCTTAGACTGAACCATTTGCCCAATTTGATGATAGGAAATGGGGGCCATGCCCTGCCTCTTCCCCCACCCCTTTTGGGCATGCCTCTGGCAAAAGCAAGTAACATTATTAGCATAGAAAACAAAATGGAAAATATCTTTTTTTTACACTGAAATGTTCAAACAATTAATTGACAGAAGAAAAGAGTTATTGATGTTCATTTACCAAATCATTGCTTCACTATAGCCCTCCTCTGTGCTTGACCACAATTATTAAGACGTATGTAATATTTTAAGTGTTGATTTCTGAATATTCCAATGAATTTTTAAGAGAAAGTTAATGCAACATATATAATTTCACATTGTGTTAAAACTCAACAAAATGAGACATCATCTGTTATCCAAGCGGTTGCTTTATAGTTCATGCTGGAACCAACAATTCTTCAATTGATCTCTTCCAGTTTTGCTTTATTTGTGACTGTTTCTGTGTGACATCTTTCTGTACAGAAAGCATATGTAGGCTACTCAGTTAGTACTACTAAATGTAAACCCATTTTTATTAAGTTTAAAATATAGTACTATAGATACTAAACTGCTCTTATAAGAGAACTCATTAATATTGAGTTCAACAGAAAAGCAAATTTAAGGGATGTGAATACCGAGCAAATTTGAAAGTTTGCACAATAAATGATAATTCAAGGTACTATTGACAAGTATTACACCATCCTGTGCCTTTGGTATGGCATAATTTAAGAACACCTGAGACAAATTACTATGTTGCAAAGACCACTGTGTGAGGAGGCTAAGTTGAGTTGATTGCAACAAAGATCAGACAGTTTATGCAATATTAATTTTCATCTTGAACTTAAACATTCACCAAGAATATTTTGAACTTATGCGTTTGTTCGTTTGCATTCTAATTGGCATGATGTACAGTAACTGTAAATGTCCTTCACCCTCTTCCTTGTATATACTCATCAGCATCCTTTAAAACTTCCTGCATGTCATCGAATCTGGAATATGAACAGGCTTCTGATAAACAGAGCCATTTAAAGTCTTGGTGTTCGTCAGATAACTTGACGGGAGTGTTTGGGTCCTTGAGTTCTGCAAGCCAATAGACAACTTCCTTGGCTCTTCCTCTCACAGAATATTTTAAGCATTTTTCAAAGTCAAAAAGTTTAAATTGTGATTCCCTAAGTCCAGCCTCCTCCTCTGTCTCTCTTAAAGCAGCCGTCTTGAAGTCCTCACCGGGATCCACATGACCTGAAGAAAGAAGGAAACATCTTTCTTGCTAATTCTTGTCAGTTTTCTTGTAATATACAGGACTGCCGTTATATCTGCACACAAAGTTGTTTCAGCACTGTATTATACACTCCAATTTACTACAATAAACTCTGGGATATTGCATAGTCCGAAGATCCAAATACAATGTATATGCTGCATAAAAAAAATATATACTGTATTCAGGACAGCCGATCTATAGTTTCAAATGAATTAGCTACAAAGCATTTACCTTCAACTATGACTTTTTAATTCTCAATTTGAAGCTTTTAATTTGCCTCAGACATATTGTTGTTACATACCCGACTAGGACTAGGAGTGGACATCATGTTAGACAATATATACCTAGGCATCCATTTCTAAATGTCAATGCTAAGTTCCGTCTTTATAATACCAAAAAAACTTAACATGTGCACGTTCGTATAGTTCGTGTATGAGTTACACAAGCAACATTTTTATTTGGAATACCTGAACTATACACTGAATAGCCTACGGATACATCCGGCTCTAGCCTAGGTCTCTAACGTTAGATGGGCACTACCCGTTATTTCGTGAAACTAGTACATACTTTACAGCTGTTGTTATGGGGCTTCCAGTGACACTTGCCAGCAAGTAGGAATGGAATTAATGCCTAAACGGACTTGATACCTTTTGGGGGAGTCCAGTGATGTTCTCCGTAAGATGTTTGAAGCAACAGATATTGTACTTCGTTCTGTATTCGTCTAAATATTAAAATTCCACCGGCTTTTAAAGGCGTTGCCATCTTGGAACAAGTAAGTCTGCTTATCAACTTCACTCATTGAGAGTGAGTATTTGTTGTGTTCACCCTTCCTGAAATGCGGGAGACTTGATTTAGAATTCATCCAGATGCATCTGATATAGC
The DNA here is from genome assembly GCA_020650975.1 of Apostichopus californicus. Classification (NCBI taxonomy): domain Eukaryota; kingdom Metazoa; phylum Echinodermata; class Holothuroidea; order Aspidochirotida; family Stichopodidae; genus Apostichopus; species Apostichopus californicus. The sequence continues at coordinate 10,757 of JAIPMN010016693.1, forward strand.
TTTGTTTTCCACAGCCGTCCGTTGAAAAGTGGAAATGGTTTGTTTGGCCGAGTGTGTCTAATTTAAGTAAGCTTAATGGAAAACACTGAGGGTGGATGTCCAATGGTTTGTTGCGCTTTAATATTTAAAAACAAACTCGAAGTATGCATTTTCAATCACAGGCCTACAGGCTACAGCCTCAGTGGCTTCATTACTTAGGCTATACTCACTGTGGGCCCTAGGTATGTTAATGTATATGCACCCAGGCTTGGAGTTTCAGGCCTACAGTAGCTGGATATTTATATATAAAGCGAAACACAAACTTAAACATCATAAAATTAAAGGGAACCGATCCCAACTTAAGCAAAGCTTTTAACACTGAATTAATTGCTGCAATAACTGTAACTTGAAAAGGTCTTGAGACTTCAAATGACCAAGGCCTAGACCTAATTTAGAAATGGCAAAGTGAGAAAGTATTTCATACCTCCAAACTGAAGATGTTACCTGCTTTACTTTGGAAATGAAGGTCATAGATATGTGTGTAATTATATTGCTTGTGTATTAACCAAAGCAAAATAGGGGCACTAAAAAAGCACATCCAGCCAAGTCAGAGCATTGTGCTATAAATATATAAATGAATTTACCTACTGTAACCTAATTCTACTAATCCCATAATTTTGAGGGAGGGATGAGGAAATAAATCACAGTAAGTTGACTTTGAAGTTAAAACAACAAAGTGGCTATTCTTACGACGAGTCGTAAGAATAATTTCCGAGTACGCATGCGCAGTTGCTATTTTTACAACCAGGAGTACTATTTTTACGACCATGAGTAACAATAATTTCCGGTTAGGATTAGGGTTAATTAGGGTTACCCCTACTACATGCGCAGTTGCTTTATTTACTTTACTGCGCATGAATTCGCCGATGTCGTAAGAATAGTTTATAGATAATTGTTACGACTAGTCGTAAGAAGAGCCACGGCCTTAAAAGAAAGTTCCGGTGGCCGGAGTTAATTGGTTAGCAAAATTGCTGGATATGTTCTGAATTTTTGTGCGAAAATCATACCCTCATAGCATTTTGTATAAGCAAAGGTATGAATTTTTAAAGTGATAATTTGGTAAATGCATCTGGCAAGAGCAGAATGGTTGATGTCATCATGGCAGTTCAGCTGAAAATGTCTTTGCTTTTCTCTATAATTTCTCAATCATTTATCCACATTGGAAAATAATATTTCTATAAAAAAAATATACATTTTGATGAAATTCTAAGTACAGAGAATTTTGACAGCTAAGCAAACATTCCAAATGTATCAGGTCTCAAGGATAAATCAACAAAATGATTACAATAGCTTGTTTAGTAAAGCTTTGGAAGAGCATTTGCCCAAATGACATTACCTGTCATCCAAATTCCTGGAGTATTGGAAGATTTAGCCAGTCTAGATAAGTTCCAATCATTCAGCCTTATCCTGAATTAGGGACAAGATATTGAGTGTGGAATACTTTTCTCTTCAAATAAGTTTCACATCGTTCGTCACCAGAAAATACTTGTAAGGCCTAGGCTTAACAAACATCATTTCAATCTCAAGTAGTTGTAGCAGGAACTCTTGATCATGATCTTCCACAAAAGGCCAAGATGCGATTCGTTCTAATTCCGTACAGAGCAATTAACTAATCAGCAATCATCAGCCCACAAATGCCATGGTGCAGACATAAAGAGAGATTTTGTCCGTACAAATATCAGTACTTACAGTGACCAGAAGGTAAGGGTTTGACATGTGTTTCAGCTGGCAGGCAATGCTGCAAATATATCCTTTTGAGTTAGAAGGTGCTAACTTTAAAGATAGATTTTAACAGATAACATCTCATGCACCATATCTTATAGTTTGAACAGTCGGGTCTTCTAGATACATGGTCCCCAAACTTCTATGCCCATGACTTAGAATCTTCCATGAGGGCTAGCTAAGCCACGACCCTACCGAACATAATTCAATCTATGCTTTAAATGGATGAAAGGTAGCTTGGACTATAGACCTGATTTTATTAAATAAAAATATATATAGTGTATTTACCTTTTACCTTTAATTAATATAATGCTAATACCACTCCCTACTGCCCTCTCAATTCATGCTTCAAAGCACTCATACTGACAGTATGAACAGTTGCTAACCTTGATCTGATTCTATGGCTATAATACCACCTTATAATATCCTCTAATATCATGCTTCAAAGCACTCATACTGACAGTATGAACAGTTCCTATTAACATTTATCTGATTCTAATGCTAATACCACTCCCTACTGCCCTCTCAATTCATGCTTCAAAGCACTCATAATGACAGTATGAACAGTTCCTTTAACCATTATCCGATTGTTATGCTAATACAACTCCAGACTGCTCTTTGATATCATGCTTCAAAGCACTCATACTGACAGTATGAACAGTTCCTAACCTTGATCTGATTCTATGGCTAATATCACCTTATGATACCCTCTAATATCATGCTTCAAAGCACTCATACTGACAGTATAAACAGTTCCAAACCTATATCTAATTAGGAATAGATTATCCATACTGCTTTAATACCAACAGTAAAAGTTTCTTGAAGCATGACATAAAAACAAAACAAAAATTCAAAAGTTGTTCCAACTTGGTAGGGAATTTAC
>JAIPMN010016694.1:0-18469 GCA_020650975.1 Apostichopus californicus
TATTGTGTCCACTGATACTACAGTTGACTGCAGTATAATGTCCTTCCCATCTATGGGACTCTCTTCCCATCCTATGTTTCATTATATCATGTACTATTGTGTCTATTGAAACTATAGTTTACTACAGTATTAAGTCCTTCCTTTATATGTGACTCTTCCAATCCCATACTTCCATTATATCATGTACTATTCTGTCTGGCCATAACATATTTGATTACAGAGGTAACTCTTCTTACCTGGAGCTGGCATAGTATGGACTTCCTTCTTCCTCATACTTCTCTATAATTGGATCCATGAGGGCTTGTCTCTGTTCTTCAGAAAACTGAGACAAAGACATGAAAAGACAAAGAGAAGACATAAAATGAAACAAGTTACGCAGGAAAAGTGTCAGGAGTAGAATAAATGGAAAATAGAGTAATTCTATTTGCTGTGACAACATGTACATATGGTATTACTTGAGAATATAAATGGGTAACTCTGTCATGGATTCAACCAGGATATTGGTTAACTTGGTTCCTCCATAAACTACTAGCCACAACACAAGTTTTAAGATGGTCTTATTGCTTCATTGTGGACTTGTGCCCTCTACTTTGCTTGTGGTGCATTTGTCAAACTTTAACTATTTTTTTTTGATATTCAAGATGTTTTAAGCTGTTGAGTGAGTGCAAGTAGTATGACTTTCAAAAATGATGTGCATGCTTTTAACTGCCATCCTGTGCCCTCTACCAAGTGCTACCAATCAAGCTCGCTGTTGGTGAGTATATTAGACATCAACCAATCAATCAATCAAGTTTCAAATCATTTGTAAGGTGATCTTGGCATATTTGAGATCAAATCCACATGTAACAGGTATTTGCCGATCTTACCTCTTTGCCTTCTCGCCTGAGTTTCTCTTGTGTGACGGTGGCCAAAACTGACGCTGCCTGGGGCCCTCCCATCACCGATATCCTTGCATTGGGCCACATATAAAGGAACCGTGGACTGAATGCAGAAAATAATTGAAAGAATATTTACATTGGTAACTTAAAGTGTTACAAAGCAATGGCAAATCAAGTTGGGGGAAAATTGCTCTCAAGCACGACCCTTAAACTTTGAGACCGTAAGGTGATGTTGTATTTTTTACAGATATGCTGTATTCTCAATGACATACTGATACAGGGGAACTTTGCACAATAGGTTAGATTAGGAGAATAGACAGGACTTGCATGGACGTCCAGAGGTCGTTAAGCAATTTTTGGGTTTCTAGTAATCAGTTATCCATCCAAAGAATTGACTGGTTAACAGGTTAAGCAGTTTTCGATTATATTTTTCCTGAGGGAGGGGGGGGGGGAGGAGACTCTTTTGGTTGGCACTTCTGCTCCATCCACTCTTTCATCTTCACCAAGCTGTAACCCTCATTCTCACCTATATGCTCTACCACACATCCCATAATTCCCTGCGCCGAAGGATCCACCCACGATGACCGTGATCTTGGGAACCCTTGCTGCTGCCACCGCTGTCACCATCTTGGCACCGTTCTTGGCGATGCCACCCGCCTCTGCTTCCCTCCCAACCATGAAACCTGAAAGGAGAAGAAGATGGCATGACATGTATCCTTAAAAAAAAAAACTTAGAAATCTTCCTTTTTAGGAGCAATGTTTCCATAGAAATGTGAATCTTATAAGACTACTCAGGCAGGGACAGAAGCAATTCTTATCTTTGCCTTTGTTTTTCTTCAATTATCACACTATTGGAGCATTTAAAATTGAAAAGGACGAGATATAAAGTGAGTAGGGAAGAAAAGGATGGGACGAAAAATATTCTCTTATACTAGCACTATAATGAAAATAAACAAACTGACATATACAATGAGAGGATGAGGGTTATATGGTTGAGGAGGGAGTAGGAGGAATGACAGATACTTTGAGAGGATGAGGGTTATTTGGTTGAAGAGGGTTAGAGGGACTGAGAGATACAATGAGAGGATGAGGGTTATATGGTTGAGGGAGGGGAGGGGGGTGTGGAGGGACTGACAGATACAATGAGAGGATGTATAGATGAGGAGGGGGTACAGGGACTGACAGATACAATGAGAGGATAAGGGATGTATAGATGAGGAGGGTAGGGGGTTATATACAGTGCAGATGGTTGTGACATATTTAATTTGTATCTATTCAAGAAAACTTTCCATAATGAAATGAAGTGACATGTAACAATAATATTCTCCCACATATTTATAATACTGTTAATCAAGTAGTACCTGTAATGTTCTGTAAGAACAGCAGGGGGATCTTCCGCTGGCAACAGAGTTCAATAAAATGAGTGGCCTTCAAGGCACAGGTAGAAAACAGGACTCCATTGTTGCCTAGGATACCAACAGGGTAGCCATGGATACGAGCAAAGCCTGCAAGTTATAAAGAAAATAAAGCCAAGGCTATCCATGCTGAATGAAATTAAAGTCATATGTAGAAAAAAAATTAGGAGTTATTTACATGATTATTTAAATTCTGTGACATTTTGGTTTGGAGGTTTTGTAACATGTTAGCATACATATTTTTAATGATACATTAGTAAAACACTGGGATAGTAGGGTAAAATCTCAACTAATGCAACAAGGTAACCAGAATAGAAGGCACACAATGTGCCAATACAATACATGAGATATTCCGCCCGATGTAATATTACATTAGGTGACTATGGCATACACACTAATGATAGGAAGACCAAGGATTTACGCTGACACCGACCATAAATACACTTTAAAATGTAACAATTCTCAATGGTAGAAACCAATACCCACCTGTCACTATTGTTGGCCCATACATGGCTTTAAATTCATCAAATTCACTGCCATCCACGACCCTAGCGATGACCTCTCGTATATCGTAAGCCTGATTGAAATCGGACGGTACGACGCCGTAAATCTCTTCCACAGGGTACAACGGGTCCCTGGGCGGCTGGGTTATAATCTTTGGTAAGAATTGAAGAGAATATCGGCTCACTTTATCATGTGTGTCAAATGCAAGATACTATCACAGTAATTGACCTATGGGAAACTGGCTACTTGGTTTCGCAGAGCAAAATGATGCTAAACATTGCCTATTGGCCTTTCAATCAAAAGAACTGAAGAGAATATTGAAAGAAATCACTACAACAAACAAATAACAAATATTGATTAAGTTAACTTACATTTACATCCTTTTTCCTGTTTAAATTGGCAACACATCTCCTGGCAAGATACAATGCATGCTTGTCATCTGTAGCATAGTAATCCGTGACTCCTGATTTACTGGAGGTAAAAGAAAATGTAAAACGGTTTAAAGAAAAACATGACAAATGTCAGATATACATGTAATTGACAGACTTCAAATATTCACAAATGTTCACTTCAAATGTTCACTTCAAATGTTCACTTCAAATGTTCACTTCAAATGTTCATAAGTGCTTTTCTCTCTGATTCTGACCATCCAAACTATTCTGAGATATTGAGGAGTATTACGTTAAGAAATTGTGTGTACAATGCTTGAACAACAGCAACCATTATCTGACTGTCTGCCACATATTCAGCCAATATGGCTACTTTCTGACACATAAGTGGCCATATATGAGGGACTCTATGACATAATTTTGGGCTAATATGGGAACTTTTCTGTAATATATGTGGCCAAAATGAGGGACTTTCTGACATTATTTGGGCTAATATGGGGACTTTCTGAGACATATAAGCCAATTGGGGACCCTGGTGTATTTTGGGACTAGTATGTGGTCTTTCTGGCATACATGAGACCCATGTGTGGATTTTCTGGCACACATGTGACCAATATAGGCAATTTTTTGCCGCATATGGGGACTTTCTGATATATTGAACAAATATGGGAACTTTCTGACACAATACCATGGCCATTGTCAATAGATAATCAGATGTTAATGTTGGCCCTAATAATCTAGCAATTACTTTTATTAACCGCCATTTAACTTTTCCAACAGCCATTCCAACCCCACTACACTTCAGATCATGTCCCCAATGCCCACTCACTTTAACTGTTGCATATTTTAACACATCAGAGCAAGTTTCAATACAACATTTATGATTGAACAAGATATTTAAGGCCGTGATTTTATAGTCATTCCTGGTTTATATTCTTACCTGCAGTGCAATTCTGCTCCCCCGAGGTCCTCGTCACTGACTTCCTCCCCTGTAGCTGCTTTCACCTAACGAAGTAGAAACAAAAACACATTTATGGACTCATTTTCTTGTTTCTTTATTTCACCAATCCTTTTTCAACATGGTTATTGGTAATTGGCATACGCTATCATTTGTAACAACATCAATGCAATCTAGCAGGCTTCATTTCATCCTTTGGTATAAAATAAGTAAAAATAACTAACCAACTAAATAACTTATTAACTAGCTAACCAACTAATGAACTAAATAAATAAAAAATTAATTTATAATAAACAAATAAATAAATAAACCATTGTCACTTTTCCATCCAATATGCTTACCAATGGTGGTCCACCTAAGAAAATTGTCCCTTGTTCCTTCACAATGATACTCTCATCTGCCATGGCGGGTACGTAAGCGCCCCCAGCCGTACAGCTGCCCATCACCACGGCAATCTATGAAATGGGGAAATAAATCTAATTTCCAGTAATAACTTAAGTACAAGAGTTTACAGGGTTAGGAACTCATTTATGAGATTAAAACACGTCTATTCATTGTTTGGGATTAGGTGATCTAGCTCTTCTTGAATTAATCACAAACCAGGTTTGCCATGATTTCATGAATATCACCTTAAGTGACTAATGCCTAAAAATGACTGGAAAATGAACTTGACCTGAACTATAACCATACATAAATGGCAGACTATGACAGATTAGGAGGTATTTGGTCCATTTTAAGACTAATTCACCATCAACCCTCCCACCCTGCCCTTCCCTCCGTACCACTTCCACCCTTCCCTCCCTCCCACCTTGCCCATCCACCGTGCTCTCCCACCCTGCCCTGCCCTTCCCTCCCACCCTCCCCTTCCCTCCCACCCTGCCCTTCCCTGCAACATTACATTATGTGTTATTTTCAATACCAAATGCTAAAAATTCTAATAAATAGTACCAACCATCACAAAATCTTTCCTCCTATTTTTTGAATTCCATTGCTTTTCCATGTATGATAGTGGCAGGTTCAACCACAGATGAGCGACGAAAATTGACAAAGAAAATTATGAAATTAAATTTGAAGTATATTTTCCTAACAGTTTTGCTTAAACTTTATTTTGAGAGAAAAAAAATCTTATAACCTGTGGTATTCCTTCTGCTGACATGTTGGCTTGGTTGTAAAAAATCCGACCAAAGTGTTCCTTGTCTGGGAAGACATTCTCCTGTCTTGGTAGATTAGCACCTCCAGAATCAACTGAGGGATGAAATTGAAAATCAAGATTCTACGAGTCTATTGTGAAGGAAGCCACGTAAACAGAGACCAATGAAAAAACATCTGACAGTTAGCAGAGGTTATTGTCCATTAGGTAACAAATATTGCACATTGGCTTGGAAACAATGCAAAACTGAATGAAAGAATTGGTAAAGAATGATAGTCAAAAGAGGAAGAGAGAGGACAATTAACAGAATACAACATGGGTATTGCAATGGGGCTGTTCTGGGGTGGGATTGGAGTGCTGTTCTGAGGTGGGATTAGGGTGCTGTTCTGAGGTGGGATTGGAGTGCTGTTTTTGGGCAGGATTGGAATGGGCCTGGAAGTCCCCTTCCGATTGTTTGTACTGCGGCTTATGACAAGCCTTCCTGTTTGACAGAGAATTACAAAGAATCTATGCTCACATTTGCTCTTACAACCTCTGACAAATCCAACGAAACTTGAGAGTGCATCCCTGACTTTCAAGCCAATCCCAACCTTTAGTACAAGAACAAAACAAAACACTCACCTAAATAAATACAAGGTAGATTGTTTTCCTTGGCAATTTCTTGAGCTCTGAGATGTTTCTTCACTGTGACTGGATAATAAGTTCCTCCTTTGACAGTAGCATCGTTGGCAACGATCATACATTCGTGGCTAGTGAGGCAAAAAATCCAACACTGATATTAAACGCTTGGGATCCATTATACAACAATCAAGATGTCATGTTACCTGGCATCATAACTGATTTGTAGACATGTTCACAAAGACTTTCCAAATAACAAAAATCTGACATCCCAAAATTCCCCACAAGATGGAAGGGAAGAGGAGTTGGCAAAAAGAAAATGTGTGAAATTTGTTATCAATGCAGAGTTAACGCTAGTCACTGCTACAGAGATTAAGATGACAAATATTATTCAAAGTTGATTAGCACAGTTGTGAAAGCTGTTGAAATCAGTCACTTACCCAGAAACTCTTCCAATGCCAGTCACTATGCCTCCACATGGCACCTCTTCACTACCATACAAATCATAACCTGCTAGCTGCGACATCTCCAGAAACGGTGATCTTAGCAAAAGAACGAGAAAAGAATATCATGTGATATCAGAAAACGGGATTTCTGAACTGTACTGAAATAAAGGGGGAAAACTCCCCACAGCCAATCAGCTTCATGTCTGTAGTGCCCCAACCCCCAATGAGCTGTATTCATTATCCAATGGTCGACTGCTATATATTACAGCCATGTAAACCTCACCGCAATATACTATAGTTCTCTGTAGCAAACACAAACAAACACAGTTTTATGGCTAGCTTCAGCTTGTTGTGTATCTTAAATAATGCACATTAAAATTTATCTGACTTCTGGTAAAATAAAGAAATTTACTGTTGAAAGTTTGATAAGCATTGAATATATTACCATAACCAGAAATTTGGTTCTAGGAGCAGTCAAGAAAAAAAAAAAGAGATAAAAGTGATTTTTTATACCCTGGGTCCAAGAGGTTATTGATTCTGTCTCTGACCATCATCTTTCCTTTAGAAATATGACGCTGGCTACTTTTCTCGCCTCCTCCTTTGGTTATTGTAGAGATCTTTGTTTTAAGTTCATCTACCAATTGTCTCATGGATTCATCGTTTCTCTGATCGAAATAAAGAAGATAAAGAGATGTGTCAATATGGACTACATGTTTTCCTGCCAGTAAACTTCTAACAAAGCAGGCAGTCTATGAAAACTAGGACAATGGATCATCAATATCATTCTAATGGAATTTCTAGAATTTTCAAACAAACCTTGGTAGGTTAATGCTTCAAATTGTGTCTGGATTATTCCGTCTCCTTGGCTGTAGTTTACCAGTTCAAATCCTACTAGGAACCGCAAGTTTCTTGACCAATGTGATAAACTGCTACCCTTCTCTGGTTTTGGAAGTGCTTGCGTTAAATTAGTTGACTTCACAATAGTTGTGATGGTGGGGTACAACTATCTACTGTAGTACTTACCAAAACATTTGTCCTCAGCTTTGGACATTCTCAAGCACAGGAATGGACACATCACTCTTGTAAATGTAATTATATGAATGCTAACCGTAAAAAAACGAACATTAATCCAACAGCCGAAGAGTATACTGTGGCATGAAGTTCAAGAAATGAAACTGGCAACAGTATGTTGTGTGGTCAATCATAGGCCTAAAATAGTGTGTGATGTTGAGATGCCAATACTAACTTAGTACCAACTTGCTTTCATTCTAGTTCTGAGGTCATTATGAGTGAAGATATACTAGACTAGGCAATAGCTTACGACACTGCAAAGCATATCCTTAGATTATTTATTTAGTGACAGTTAGTGTCAGTTATGAAAAAATAAGAATAGGCCTAACGTTAGGCCGGTTGGAGAGCTTAGGCTCCTACCTTGTATTGGTCTGATGTTTTACTTGCCGGTGAACCGACTGTTGCGACCTTCTCCGCATGGTAACTTTTTATCTGTTGCAAGATAAGAGCGGCATATCGGTGGCTTTTAAGAGCCCTTAGACTGTACATTGTATCAGATTTGTCGAAAAGAAGAGTTCGCTCTACAAAGTACAGTACTTACGGGACAGATACCTGTGTAGTATAGTAATGCCTTATATACTTAGCCTATGTAGTACACACTTTGGATACAAACTCTACATGGGTCACTTCTGCGACAATGAGCCCTCTCGTGTAAAATTAACATTAGCAAAATGTTCAGTATAATATTCCGTACATTTCATTAACTCGGGGTCATGTCGGGGTGTGTACTGTCTGTGAAGAATCTCATTGGAGAAAACAATGTGTATACGGTACTGTGTAAGTATGATGTTGTGCAAGAGTTCTCCAACTCCCATCTCCACCTCTCTCTGTTCCACCTCTGTCCCCCCTTCCCTATGTTCACCCCTCTCATTAAAAATGCAAATGGAGTCTTTTTAATCCAAGACAGACTTTACTCAGTCCGTGTTGATGATCGCCCAGTTAATAATAATGATAGATACAACTACCACTTATAATAATAATAATATTATTATTATTATTAATAATAATAATAATAATAATAATAATAAAAACAGCAACAACAACAATAATAGTAAATTATTTTATGTTATGTTTAACATGTCGGAGTTCCAAAGTACATTCATCACATAATGTATGTACATATGTGCTAGCCATGGATATATTTATCCATGCGTTGGTTGCCTAGAGTTTTTAGGTCCACATGACATCTTCCATAGACCATTTAGTAGGGTAAGCAGCTGTCAATTAGTTTAAAATGATGACCATGGAAGTAACATCCACAAATATGTGTGTTTTAGGCCTATCTATTTAGCTATTTTGTTATGCGGTGACAGGTTGTCTTCCTGGCTTCAACCCCCACCCACCACTCCCCCATTTAATTGTAGGAAGTCCGTCATGTTAAGGTCGGGGTAAGGGTGTTACTAAAACGAATGACAATTGCGTTACACATAGCGAATGACAATATGTTGTACACACTAAAAAAATGCGTTGACTAAAACGAATGACAGTGACATTTGCTTCAACCCGATATCACAGTTCAAACTTCGTGGGTAGCCCGAGTGGACGCGAAGTGCATGGCTTACAGATCTAGTAAAGTACGGACAAGATACAAACGCACCTTATAGTAAGCGAAATTGTATTCTGATTTTAAAAAGTAAATTTAACGTCATTTTTCCGATATTAATTGTTAGAAACTAACAATACTATAATCTTGAAAAGGCGTAAAATTTCAGGAAGAGTCCTTATATTGGACATTTCAATGAAAAACATTTTTTAGGGGGGGGGGGGATCCCCATGGTTTCTATCCGTCAATTACACTAAAACCCTGCAACCACGTAACATGCGATTTTCCTCAAATCACTTTTGCCCAGAAAACCAATAACCGCATTTACTCCACTCCATTAATCATTCTATCTCTTCACACCACTGTCCTTCGTTGTCATTCGTTGTCATTCGGTGTCCTTCGTTGTCATTCGCTGTCATTCGCGAATGATAATTAACCCTGTACAATGTCAATTGTCATTCGCTGTCATTCGTTTTAGTTTGTCCCCGGGGTAATACTTCTATGGGATACTAGCTTATATTACAGACTAGAGAATCGAATCACTTCCAGAACATCTGACCTCTCTATATTATCAAGTTGTTAGTTTATAATCTTTGGATATACAAAGTTCACTTTGGTATACTGTCAATGGTTGCTAAGCCTTGTACCTTTGCTATTCCCATATTTAGAAAAGTTTACAACATGAGTACAAATCCCCCAGGTACTTGCTTTATTCATGTATTGGGACTTCCCCTCTTCGAAATACAATAGATTAAAAGTAACTCCGAAATAAGCTTTGCAGGAACTCATACAGTAATGAACACAAATTCTTCAGATGTGAAAAAGCCAATGTAGTAGTTCTATGTCACGCTGCAAAGTAGTGGCATTAAATGACCTCGCCATCAGGAGAGATTGTACGTACATCTGTTTGTAGTCTGCGGCATGAAGGCATGTGATGTCAGAGCATGCAAGGCCATAGCACACTCCATACATAAACAAAATATTATAACCTCATTCGACCGTGTTACTAGTGCTTTTACTAACTGATGATCGTTGTCAGCGTGAAGTTCCATTTGTAACCGTCAGACGAAGAGTCACTTGGAAGAAAACTTTCATTATTCAAAGTCGTAAGTGGTCTCTTATTTTTCTTTGTATTCATTCCAGATAGCCTAATTATTAAGTCTGTTTCGTTCAGTAATTTGTTTTCATAGAAAACGTTTTAGGGCACGTCTTGACTTATTATATTAGAGCGTTATATATTAGTAACGCTAACTCAGTCTAAGAAAGATTCCGGGGGCGCCCAAGTATTCCCTTCTGAGGACTGGTGGTGGTATGGAAACAAATTCGGTTTGAATGGTTGTGTGTTAGTAACGACGAGCCTTGATTCTCACAATTACATGCAAAGAATATAACACATAGATAAACGAGTAAAGAAGGAGTAGATTTCGTAATATATTACTACAATCAGCCACGGTACAGACAAAACGTCCGCATGAAGTCCAAAATAATAAATAGAAAAACATGCACTTGAACGAAAATGGTTACAAACAAGGTCTCAATACCGAAGTAGAGTCTACAGCCTAGTACAGGTAATGATACGTTCACATGTGTATAAAAGAGGAATACAAAACGGATGCTAATACGACCACAGTGGTCGGAGCCAGCTGGGCAACTACAGAACAGAATGATTCACAACGGGATTTGAAGACTGACTCACAAATCTTGAGATCCGATTCAGCTGAGCTGGCGAGCAGACGTCACGTGACCTGTACGACTTACGTCACGTACTGACCACGTGGAAGTCATATGTGGCTAACAATAGTGACATGTAGCCTAGAGAAATAGAGGGTGACATATATATGTGATGGCATCTCACTATCCCCTTCTTAGTCCTGAACTTGTCGCCTCGTTATTAGAACAATATAGTAGGATCGCTAATTAATTAGTCACAAATTATCTAACATCATACACATACTAATACAATACATCCAAATGCATGAATACAAACTACATATAAAAAACATGACGCTAATAGTGCCTTTCATGCATACGAGAGCCTATACACACAATAACATGTGATATTAACTCTTAAAGGGTGTGAAGACTCGTGCAAAAAGAAACGTCTAATGCCGGTAATTTGACCTAGTTTCTGATGAGGTGTAACAGAAGTGTTAGACACCACCATCGATCCCAGAAAATTCACACACAGCTTGCTACCGCCGGTAATTAGACACTAGTGCACAGTCAGCACATGCAGCTACTGTCAATACCCACAACACAGTGTACATAGCAGCAACGGACATCTCAGGTCTAGATAAATGATAACAAGGTATTACGTTTCATTACTGTCTGCATTTTGTAGCTACACGAACAAAACGTCACTTGCAAGCAACGGAAAGTTAACCTTTTTCAGGTGGCCGCACGCGGTTTGGGGCGAGTCTTCAATGCCTTTTATATATGTTCATAACTTACACACCCCTTCGCATCGGTAACTTGCAGGTTGCACGTTTGTAGTGTTTACACAGGTCCAGAAATCGGGAACCGGGTACCTGACGCCGTTACCCGTCAGGTGTCCGGGTACCCGGAAAAAAATTGTTTACCCTTGTGTATCATGATTTTCAAGAAATTACACATTAGATGCTATAATAAATGAATTATATTCTCTACTGACAATGTTTTCATGTTCAAATAAGTAGGTGTAAGATTAGGTATAAAACCTTCCTCAATAATTTCTATTTGCTTTTGTTTCTTTCATTAACTTGTTAATAATTTCATAAAATTAAAATAATCCTAACATCGCTTCTGCCCCTGCAGCTTATGCTTGCTCTCCACCTCTATTGGATCAGACCATATAAATATCCAATTTAGCTTGTAACAGTTGTTACTACTACTATCTATTATGCAGGCCCAGGATTGAGGATTCGCATTAGCCGTGAGATTGCGCGATTCGCACAATTTGATGGTATTTGGAATAAACGATTAGTAAAAAGCCACTTGCGATTATTACTTTTTAGTTATTCCGTCTATAATCCATTAAGAGCTCGTAAAATTCCTTGTCAGCCTTTCCTTCTCTGAAATAAACTTGTGAATAAATAATAATTATGAGAATTTTTTCAATTTCGTGCACATGGTAGCCTAACACCACACTAAGTCAATGAGACATCTAGCTAAGCCTAACCATCTGTTTATAAGATATCCATGGAAATCTTTCATTATTGCTGTTACGTTCGACCACATGGTTGCCTAACACCACACTAAGTCAATGGGGTAATCTAGCCTGGCCATCTGTTTATTAGCTGAAATTGTGACGCAGTTATAAGATATCCATGGAATACTTTCGTTATTGCTGTTATTTTTGACCACATGGCAGCCTAACACCACACTAAGTCAATGGGAATCTTGCCTAACCATCGGTTTGCAAAAAAAAAAAAAATCATACTTTGCGTAGGATTCGGGTAATAAATTAGGAACCGGGAAGTATCGCGTCGAGCGGGTACGCGGATACCCTGTGCAAACACTAACGTTTTGTTATTAGTACAGACAGAATGTGCATACTGTACATATATGCACTAATGGTTACGTAAAGTATGGTAT
Source organism: Apostichopus californicus (assembly GCA_020650975.1). Lineage (NCBI taxonomy): Eukaryota > Metazoa > Echinodermata > Holothuroidea > Aspidochirotida > Stichopodidae > Apostichopus > Apostichopus californicus. The sequence goes on from JAIPMN010016694.1 coordinate 12,546, forward strand.
ACTTTGTACACTACAGACCCTGGCGGCTGTGACCACGCTTGCTTTCTACAGGTACTGTGCATGTGGGCCAACCCATGCTCATTAATGTTGCTGTAATATGCATATTACCTGGGCTTACTCTCTGTCTCTGAAAATGATCTAAAACGATTACGGAAATCATTTTTCACTACCAGAGAATTCCTGCAACCCAACATGATTAAACGTGAACAGTGTCATACACCACATCAAATGTCTATGACTCAACACTACAGTACTGTCCAAACTTTTCGCAGTCCATCTTCGTAAGACTAGTCACTAAGAGTAAGACTTGAGCCTCAGGCCAATGGACTAGGCCTGCGTAGCCTAACATTACGGTACTCACCTACAAGGCTTAATTGATACATTGTAGTGTTACTTATGTACGGCTCTCGGGCAAAATCCATGTGCTTTCATTTGGACAACCAAGAAAGTCCTGCATACAACCAAATATGAAGGCAAGGTTATCTGAAGGTCAACCTTAAAAATTTTTCTTAAAAATGAGCCCTGCTCTACCCTGGGAGCAACGAACTATGGCCGAACCATTTCAATATCTTTTCCACTTGGGATTGGACTACTAATTTTCTGATTTAGCGGCTTCCATCCCCTTCTCAGCATCTGTCATAATTATTTGCACTGTATCAGATTGATTCACATCCTGTTTAGCCTTGCTACGTGTAACAACTGTTGATACATGAGTGTCAAGGGTACCCCCACGTTCATTGAGTTGTTTTCCAGTGAGACTCCCCCCATTATCTCCCACTGTACTTAATTCCCTTTCCTCTAAACATGACAATACCTACAATCTACTCACAGGCTTTCCCGAATTCCTGCAGTGACTCTTCTCTAACGAATTAAAACAGTCCTGATTTTAGCTATCGTTTTCTCTACAACCTGGTCTAAATTATTTTGAACCTCTTTAACCGGTTTCTGGTTAGTATCAGGGGGACCTGACACAGCTATACGTAACCTTCGACTATTTGTTCAATTTTCCATATGTCAAAACATTTCAAACTCAATCGCTCCTTTTGCTGCGTGTCTAGACATTCTGGAGGAGACTGATAAATATTCCCAAGCAGCAGCGCATGTCAGTATCAGTAAACTAGTCTGTCGCGTCTCTTGTAGATCATACACAGCCTCTGGGTCGGCTAATTTGACAAATCGACGTTCTGACAGCGCTAATTCTGGACGGCTGTCACCTTTCTTTCTTTGTTGATTCTATTACTAAGCACGGAATTATACCGTTTGATTTTGTGAACCAATACGTATGGACAAGGCAGCAACAAGTGAATTGTAATTACGACGCATCGGGGTATCAAGGTCGGCTAATACTGTCAGCGCTTCACCTCTTAGTGAAGTGGCAAGATGCAATCCTTTAGAAAGGGGATCCCATCTATTTGTGAACTGCTATCAATTCAAAATAAATTGCCCTCTTTTCTTTCTCTCTCTCTGAAGGCCAGTGCGTCAAATCGGCAAGCCATTGCGTCAAAATAGCGGCTTAACGGAAAAACTGCTCACTGCTGCTTGAAGTTTTATCACAGTGGTCTGACTGATGTAACATTTAAAAAAAAAATTGAATCCGCTCCGAAGAACATGCATCCTTGCAGCCGCTCATGAAATCATGTTTGAAATTTACCCTACAAAGAACACAGGGTGCATCGTCATAATTAGCTTAGAATAGGTTCTTCCACGTTGTACTGTACATATTGTGAGTGTATTGGTTCGGGGTGTTTTCTCTGAAGAAATGAAGAGGTATCATTATTCGGGTAGAAAGATTGTGAAAACTTTCTGTCCCTGCCTAAAATGTTGCATCTGGGTTGCAGAAGTCATGCAATGCTGGACACTGCATGACTGTCACAACTGCCCATCAGGAAAATGCAACATGTTGCGTCAGCCTGATTGAAGCTAATGCTTAGCCTTAGAATTGTCTGAGACTTAGAAAGTGTCCTCAAAATTGTCCCAGGATTTCATGTGCTGTCTCTGTTCATTCTCAAATTTGTGAACAGGCCCAGAATAATGTATGTAAAACAAACAATGCCTGAGGCTGTTTCTAGAGTAATGTATCACAGAAACGTGGTCATGTGACCATCTTTTTTAAACCTAGCAGCACCAACCATTGGGATCTCAAAATCCCACCCATCCCTTCCAACATATCTGTGTAGATATTCCCCCGTTAATGTCAACATGGGGGTTAACATCAGTATCACGTCCCCGGAGTGTCTGAAAGAAATACGGTCGCGTTAAATTACAACCTATCCATGTGTTCTAGAGTACTCGTCGTGTCTCTCTTACTTTGTGTTACCCATATGTTGATTGTATCAAGTGAACGTGTAATATTGCACGATTACATTCTCCTTCTCTCTGAGAGGCAGATGGAGTTGGCAGTATGTTGTAAACATTTGATATAAAGCCTCTGGTGATGACCTTCAGACATTTATGTGATGAAGTTCTATCCTAAGAGTAGAGTACAGTATGTACGTATATAGCAAACAGTTGAAATAGTGTATAATAGTTAAAGTTGCTCTCATATTTGAGGTCAGGCTCATCACTGGCCTTATAAACAATCAGTTTGTTTTGTTTTGTATAAAAGCAGAATTTGTGTATATATTCTCTTATCATTAGATACCTGTCTTCACACAACTTTTGCACTGTTACACAGTTATGTCTGATGTGTCATTGCTGACCTCTTCCTGGTGACCAGTCACTATTAAATAGTCTACTGCCCTCATTAAAACAACTTTATCAAAGAAGGCTGAAGAATAGTTGAAGCTCTAAAAGTAACTTTCCAACAACTTTCTCCTCACCCCCCCCCCCCTTACCCACTCTCTCTTTCCCATTCTTAGTAATGTTTGTTGTGTTTATAATCTGAATAACAAAAGGAGACAGTTGCAGATGGGTACTGTAGGAAATACCCAATCTATTGTAACATGTTTGTATACATTATGTTTCTTGTTATTTGAAAAGGTCATACTTTCTATTACATATGTGTCTATACATACATGTAGCAATATTATGTTTACATTATTAGCCTATGAAGCAAACAAATAGGACATTTTTTGTTTGCAAGAAGTGAACATGCATTGTAACATTGTTACATAATTTATAGGCCTTGAGGCCCTTGCTCATTCCTTTGTCAAAACTGACTTTGGAAGCTCCATTTTGTGTACAGGTCTACTAATAGTCCATACAATAAAGAAAATTACCCGCATGCTGAAGTTATGATCCCTTTTCACAACATTCTTTGTTGATTTTGTTTTTAACCAGTATAAAAGTTAACTGGTTTGAAGATCCAAAATGGAAACAAAGGTAAATATCACTTTTAATAGTCATTGTTTTAATCCGCATTTCCATATCTCTCTCCAAGTGTATACATGTATACAGCTGTACTCTCACTCACCAGGGAGCTGCTACTCTAACAATATTATCATTATCATGGTTACAGTTTGTCTACTTATTCTGAAAGTAGATTGCTAAAGTTGCATTGCATCCTACATCATAAAAAAGTAATGTACTGCACAACTGTACAGTTTCTCTGCACTCTGAGGGAATTTCCAGCTATAGCTGGCATCAAGGTGTATGTATTCCACTCCTCTCCTTACCTGTCTCTTCACAACATATGCATTCATATCTACCAAGCCTACATTTAAACACTGTGTCCATACTGACCCACTCTCAGGACATATATGCATTCATATATACCAAGCCTACATTTAAACACTGAGTCCATACTGACCCACTCTCAGATCATTACCCAACTTTCTGATCCTTTTTTATAATTTTGGTTTAATTTTTTTTTCTCTATTACTTTGACCCTCTGAATTGTATCATTAACAAAGACTTGCAGTAGGTCCTACGACTCCTACTTAACAAATACTTTTATCTGGTTAAATTAATCCGCCTCTAATCTCATCGCTTCCATCGTGGGTGATGTTCTCCTGGATACAACAATGCTGCTGTTTACATCTGATTCATCAAATATATCCTGGTTTGCAACATTTCATATGTCCTAACAACGTGGGAGGTATCACATGTATGCTACCTTTGGGATGCACTGTGTCGTTCTTGTATGTTCATCTTTATTCTGTTTCATTACTTAAGTTTTGGTGGAGGCATTGAATGGCTTTGAGCTCTGGCACGCTTAATTCAAGGTACAACTGAGGGAATAACTTATCTCATATCGGGTCACATTGCAAAATGGGCATAATTGCTATACCTACTGCATGGATGTATAACATTTTATCATTATTTTTTATTTGTACATGTAGGTACGATAGTCTTTTGTACTATTAAAGGGAATGTTCAGAACCTTCAGAATTGCTAATATAAACTTCAAGCACTAAATTATTCCTAGCAATTAACTTTGTCTTAGGTTCTCCACGTGTAGACAGGTCAAGTGTTAGAACAGCTGGGTATGTAGGATTAGTCACAAATTGATTAACAACAAATGGCATGCTGAGTACATTACACCCAAATTAAATTGTCTCGGTGGAACTAACATTGGAAAATGGAAGGAAAAGGTAAGACAAATTTCTACTATGTGGAAGTTGCCTTAAAATAGGTCTAACCCTGTTTTATGTATCTTTACATATATCATTCAGAAAATAGACTGCTTTCTTACTGTTAGATTTATGTGATAAAAGTTCTGGTTTTCTTCATTTTTACTTGCATGAAATTCTACTTTAATGCATGCTGTCTACCATGACATGACCATTTACTGCTAACTTATCTGCTGTTTCTAAACTGGTCTTAATAATTGCCATCATTACAAGCCCCCACTTTCTAAATCAAACATCAATGCGCAGTAAGTATTATGGTAGTGAAATGGCTAGTGTTTACACGGGTCCAAAAATGGGGAACCGGGTACCTGATAGCCTCACCATCTGTTTATTCGCTGAAACTGTGACGCAGTTATAAGATAACCATGGAATACTTTCATTATTGCTGTAATCTTGGACCACATGGTAGCCTAACACCACACTAAGTCAATGGGAAATCTGCCTAACCATCGGTTTGCAAAAATTAGGAGGATTCGGGTAATAAATTAGGAACCGGGTAGTATCGCGTCGGGTGGGTACCCGGGTACCCAGATACCCCGTGCAAACACTAGAAATGTCCTTGTCAGTTTATTGATTATTGATACAAAATGGTGCAGGATACTCTACTCATACAATGTGAAATATTTGTGAATCTGGGGTCAGGTGCGATGTAGATTGGGTAAATTAGAATAGAATGATAAATTTATGTAACCAGCTTGTGTAGACTGTGCTACCAATCTCCATAGGTGTGGGTGGAGATGAGGGACCTCCTTTAAGGTTAATTTTGATAAAGATACAAATATTAACTCAAACTGATTAGAGGCAATTGTTGCAATTTGATGATACTCCCCCCCCCCCCCCCCCGACTGCAGTCATTTGAATTATTGAACATATTGACATAAATTGACTTGGCGGTGATGTATCCAAAAACCAGCATTTTTTTATTCTGATTAGACTGATTAGTATATGACTGTATGTACATATATAAATATATACATACAATGATCATTGTTAAGAAAATTTTATGGTTGTCCTTTGGACAACCTTGCCTTCATATTTGGTTCTGAAGGATTTTTTGGTTGTCCAATGAAAGCATCAAGAAATACTATGGGAGTTGCCTGACGTGGGTGGTACATCGCACACAACATGTGCACTTAAAGTGACTAAATACATATGCCCATGCAGGGACAAGTATGTTAGTGACAAGTCTTATGGAGATGGACTTTGCAAAAATCTTGGACAGAACTCACAGTGTAGTGAAGAGTTATATACATTTTATGTGGTGTATGATGCTGTTCATGATTAATCATGTTGGGTTGCAGGAATTCTCTGGTAGTGAAAATATCTATATGTTTATTGTATATGTATATGTTT
>JAIPMN010016695.1:4062-16032 GCA_020650975.1 Apostichopus californicus
GACCCCCCCCCCCCCCCTTACTGGAGTCACCTTCAACGATCCTAGGGCCCATCCCTCATAAAATGTATTCTTGTAGTGATTACCACCAGCACAGTGATTTTGAGATAATACTATATTCCACTATTAGCTTGAAAAACTTATGACTGCTAGCACACAACAGAGGCAGTGGTTTTATTTACCCAATATGCAATACAACATTTGGTCTGCTAAGCATAGGGTTACCACATTTGTTTTTGAAAAAGCAGGACACTGATCCGCGTCCTACACTGATCCGCGTCCTGGGGGAGGGGTCTAAGGGGAAATTTTTCGTTTTTCAAAGGTGCCTAGATGCAAAATGGTGCAATCGGAAACACTCTAATAGGGACTCAGGGAGGTCCCCAACTTGAGTGAGTTATGGTTTGGCTCCAAGTCTAGTAAAAAATTAACAAAAAGTGTACTGTGCCACAGGGCAGATTGGAGTCCAAAAAATCTCCTCTGAAAAGTCTGAATTTATGCATACTTGGAAATCATTTTCTCATGACTCGTGAGGCTAAATTAGGGAAAACCTGTCAATTCCTGTGTGAAATTCATGAAATCCGGATATTATTGCCAAATTGGAAAATCCACCCGGACGCCCGCGTAAGTCACGAAAAACCGGACATGTCCGGGTAAAACCAGACGTCTGGTAAGCCTAGCTAAGCACCACCTTTCTATACTTACTGCCACTCCCATCATTACAAGAGATCGATTTGGGAAAGTATGAAAGAAATTAGCTTCTTTGATGGAAGGTTTATAATTTGTGAAGGACCCACCAAGTGTTTCATCGAAAATTGATTGTCACACTGGGTTGGTTAAAAAGTAAAACCGAAACTCAGTTATCATTTGTTACCATTCAGTCATATCTATTAAGAAAAATATTGCGACTGAAAGACTTTTAATATACATAGAAAAAAGAAAGTATAAAACAATAATGAAACCTTGAAAATAAATGCTACAAAAACAAACAGTGTTTGATGAAATGACAACTACAATAATTAATCAAAATATCTAAACCACAACAAAACTTGATAAATGATTTTATTTTATTTAATTAAATTAATATAGTCTGTGTAATCAAAGCTGCTGCAAACTTAAATGTGTCCTGAACACCTAAATACTAATCTTACAAAGAGTCTCGACTCGAGCCATTCCGAAGCGAAGTGTAGATCTTACTGACCTAGAACATTGCAGTGTAGTTTATGACTTTACTTGAGTTCATGAAGTTACTGGCAATGACTCCACTAGACCTTATAAAATGAAGTCACTTCTTAAAACTTGGTAAACACATGAACAAGAACATTCAATGTTAATTCAGTGCAACAATGTAAATGAAAAATGTCAACTATATAGCAACTGTATATGCTAGAAATTCGAATAATGACCATTGCTCTAGATTTTAAACAGTAGGTCTATATTGTATGTAACCTTACAGCTTTTCCCCCTCGTTGGTAAAGTAGATTCAATCTTCAATCTGATTGTCTAAGGCTATAACATTGACCAAAATCTGTGGGAATGGTTTGATGATCAAACTTTCACGAACGCTGTACTTACTGAAACCTAGTTATATATTGAAATTAATTATGGCCTTTTCAAAAGACTTTTTTGTCTTTACCAATCTTACCGAACATGATTTGTAATTGATCAAACTAAGAATCTCTCCTTGTTCTTTATGAAACAAATCTTAGCTCTGAAGTAAAGAAATGAACTTGATGCCACCCTCAACGTTGCGTTATTCAGACTACTGATAGCAATTTTGATCACAGATAGGTATTGGAAAAAATGCCAGATTTTGGCTTTCACATCTGTTGTTTGCAATGAAATGTCGACTGGACAAGTTAAAGACCTACGTTGTTATTGCCTTTCAATGTTCAAATGACATCAAAGATTGAATAAAATCTGATGAAAAGGCTCCTTTTAATGCAATGTTGAAAAAACTTTGTAAATAATATAGTTTTCTTTCTATAAATATCATGAAAGTAAAGAAAAACACTAAAAGGCACACGATCTGATTATGTTCATACAAAGTTTACAGTTATTTGAGTCCTTCCCTATAAAAAATTGATGGGGGTGAGGGTCAAAAATGTAATATTCCATGACGTATGTCGATCTAGCTTAATACATCTACACTACCTTGATTTAGAAATTTATAATTTTTCTGTAAGGAAATTGCATATTGAAATGTTTGATGCTTTTAAATAACAATTTAAATTTAAATATCTATAGGTTCTACATATACACAAAATGCTAGGTATTGACACTGTAAAAGCTTGAAGAAATCTTAACATACATAAAATACAATATACAATTTTCTTTCTGGAATGGCTGGTTCTAATATACTCATAAAATATCAAAATAGTGACATGATTAAACATCATAACATTTGACACAGAATTATTCATCAAATGTGATGGCACCTGATCCATCCTTCAAATTTGATGGCAGTTCTGAGTGACTCATTCAATGATGACAATAAGGGTCATCAAAATATGATGTCATTTTTTTAACCATCCTTAAAATGTGATGGCAACCTGTGCAGTCCCTCAAATGAGATGGCACTATCCGTCAAAGCAATGGCACTGGGATTCATCACCCAAATATGATGGCACTCTGAGCCATCCTTCAAAAGCGATGGTACCCCGGTCCATCCTTCAAATGTGATGGCAGTATTGTTCAAAGTGATGGCACTTAATGGCATTAACAAATGCGATGGCACCCTGACATTCAAATAATATGATATTTACATGTGTGCCATAGCACTGATATGCTAATTTTTAATTTCATTTTAAAGTCCGACAAAATTCTGATTGATCTCTCAGAAGTCTGAAGTCCCTGGAATCAGCTGAGATAATTTGTTTTTCAGCATAAACACAGATATATCCCATTTCATAGAATTTGACAACCGAGAAAAGAAAGGCTACATTTGTAGTAGAAGTACAAAATATAGAAAGTGATGTCACACTCAAAGCTTCTGTTCCCCGATACAGATCAAGAAAGAAATAAAGTCGCCGTCCTAATAGATACTGATTTCACACCCAACTGATAATAATGACACGACACGTAATCCTCAGAACGGTCACCAATCACGTAAAACTTTCCCAAGACGAAACCGCATACCCGTGGAGGGATACGGTTGGTGAATTGAAAGTTGTAATGTCTTTTATAAATATTCATTGTATACGTTATCACAATTGTAGCCTAATAGTTAACATTATTTACGTGTCCCTGATATTAAAGTTCAGTAGTAAATATTATGCTTATTGTCCAGGGATCGGTTTGTTTGGTTTTAGTCTACTAATTTGTATCAAGAGAAGAGGGGTGTCTCACACACACAAGAAATGTTATTGTTCTTGTTATTCCCATAGGGCAATCTGCATTTATCTTCAGACCAAAAGCTCATCTTTTACTTTCATCATAAACATGAGCTTTTGTGTTCTTACCGCAATTAAGTAGCATGCCAAGAAAGGTCTTACAGTAACTGTCATTAAGCCCTGATGTATTTTGTATCAGTCATTAATCTACTTTGCTTAGAAGACCTTGAATCATCAAAATTTGCAGAATACAGAGAATCGTTCATAAGTATTCAAAACTTTTCGATTGCATAATTTATCCGTCAATATCATTTGGAGGATTTTACAGATGGATTACAGTTGACTAATTAGAATATATCTGCAATGTGAAATGGTTTGAAGGTGACTGTAATGCTAGAGTTGAAAATCTGAACATTGTCGGCCATTACGATTAATCTAGCACATTTGAGAGCAACGACGAAGGCGATTAACGGAATGACTTTAGGCAGAGTTTGAACAGAAACTGGCAAAGTTACCCAGTGTTTTTTAATCTTTGAGTGAACCACAGACTACCCTTTGCAGTACATTCAACACCTCTTGTCAATGACAAATTTGATATACATTGTAAACATGTTATCCAAGGCCATAAAAGACAAAATGTGTTTTCCCAATAAATGTTGCATTTGCTTCTGATGAACTGGCCATATGGACTATGGTTAGACTAAATAGTCCAGCCACTTTACTTGCTGGACCCTCAGATGTTTAAATGGTGACTTCTCAAATATCAAATGTGGTTAGAGAGAACAAACTGGACTGAAAGAGGTGGTTTTGCAAAGGTCTGCAGAATGTCCAGATTAATTCTGTGCCCTAACGTTTATCCGTTAAATTACCAATGGCAAATGCCAGTTATGGAAGAAGGCAGTGGATATCATTAAGAAGAAAAACAAGACGATATATTCTACTTTACCGTCTCAGGCTATATAAATACAACCGTCCGTTCAAAGTTGTTTCATTACCTTCAGGTTCGAGGGACGGCTATACAGGTGAGATCGGAAGACCTGTGGCACACCATCAAGGGCATCGCATTGACAGCATTGCACAAGTTGTATTGTACATCCAGCTTTACAGCAGGGTTGGTACTCTTCATTTTGACCTCTGTTTAATTGTGAAGGTGCCCAGACCATGTTGTAATCAAAGTCTCTTTTCAATTGTATCATCTTCTGCAACAAATCCTTATTCTCGGGCCGGCCAGCGATGTCGAACTGTTCCGAAGGATCCTCGTGGAGGTCGAACAAAAGCGGAGGTTTACGAAGTCTGAAGTTACCCGGTTTGCAATCTGGGTCGCTGCTTTCCGAATTTCCGGCCCCGCTGGTGAAGAAGTGAGCCTTGTACTGTTTAAATCGGACCGCATACACACCGACATACGGTTCCGGTTCGCCTGGGTAGTAGTAAAATGTCTCCCTTGGGCTCTAGTTGAGAAAAGAATTTGAAAAGCCTATCAATAAATGTGAAATCCATTATTAAGCAAAGGTAGTAAGCAAGGCTTTTCCACAAAATTTGGAAACAATTCAACACACTTTTTTTCCTTTTCTTTAGATGGTATATTCAAACTCAAGGTAGCAAGACTGGTCCTGGAGTTAAAAACAGTTTTTTCCTTAAGAGGAACTCTTGGTTTGCAAAATCAGTTTCTGTGTGATAATTTACACATCCTGCTGTAGTCAACATTTGATTCTCTCTTGGTTACATTGCAAGAAGAGAGAAAAGAGAAAAACTTAATGCGATTAATTTTAAACATTCACAATATCCAAACAAGAAATGGAGATTTAATCCCATGGATATATTGATGGATACACTGATGGATGGATACATGATAGAGTCTACTGCTGCTATATTTCTGATGACCGGTTTAATGGTTGGTCACATTACAGTAGATAACTGTAGCAGTTGTTATTTTTTTAAAGGAGGTTGTAATCATCTTAATTGTTTTCATATTATTTTAATCGTAGATGTTTATCATTTCGATTGAAGAAATTGTCAATTTTCATTCACAGCTCTCGAAATGTTGTGACTGTGTGGATATGTGACAGATTACCTTGTAAATTGCGAAAATACTGTAAATGAAGGAGCGCTACACAAACTCTATCATTTGGAGTACAAGCACCAGATGATAAATGGGTCAGGGTACTTCACCATCAAAGTAAACGTTCTTGCCTACCAACGTACAGAGTAATCTTCATACGTCATTCACCACTGGATGAGATCAAATCTCGAAACTATGACAGTTCCAAAACAAACGAGTACAAATTATTTGTACACACACACACACACACACATATACCCAAAATTCCCCTCTGGGATATATTCATAGAAATTGAAGTAGGGAGAATGACATCATGCGATATATACTGAAGCCACCCATCCAACTGGTGGTGCTTTGCTTGTACGGCAAGAAAGTACCGGCGCGTAATACAAACTTACGTCTTTGACATAACTAAAGTGATAAAGTTGACATAAATCACTCGAAATGGTGATATCGTGTGCCGCACTTGGGTGCCAAAATCGTCAAACATGTGGCAGTGGACTATAGTTTCACAGGTAATTCTCACGAAGCGATAGTAGAAGCAATTACATAGAAAACTAATTACTTTACTAGTGTCGTCTGCTCAGCTGCTGTATTGTTATTCACTGGACCCTGGATATAGTTAGCCTAGGCCCCTAGACCGACTGCGGCTGTCCTTTCGGATGCGATATGACTAAAGCCTAATGACAAAAAGTATCACCACCTCATTTTACTTAAAACTGTATCCCTAACGATAGATCCACATGCCAGAATAACATGGGATGATGGTTATGATGTCCTGGGCTTATCACTAACAATTCAATACTAGGAAAATAGGCCACTACCAACTTTTCAACATTAACATTAAACTGAGAACTGCATGCACAGACTAATATGGAAGTATTACACAAAAGTAGATGTGTGTGGGAAGGGGGAGTGGGGGAGATTGTTTTTTTCCAGGCATTTTTCAGGGACAACTATGACACTAACTGAGTGGAGCACTAAAATAATACAAGTAAGAAAAATGTTTGCCATGCGCCTCTCAGATACCAGAAATGACACTTTCCAGACATTAAAAGTCGCACAAAACACTCCATAACATAACTCCATAACACGTCTCTGTTGTGCAAAGTACACCTACTCTTTAAAAAAAGCGGGTAAATTCAGTTTCAAAGTCGAATGCACAATGTATGTATGAAGACGTACAAATGATCTGGCTTTTTGCAGTACAACGCAAAGCGCCCTCACATTTTTCAAGGCTTTACTGCTTAAACACACGGCGATACACTGTGTCAGCATTCTTCCTATTTCAATTTCTATGGGTATATTACACTCACTGTCTGCCCACGGAACAAGACTCGTGATATGTCAACACCGTCCAAGGTTGCAATCGGTAAAGGCGCTTCGGCAATACTGCAAATTGTTGGCAGCAGATCCAAGGTGCTAGCCAATTCAGCGGTATACCCTGGCGTAATCCTGCCCGGCCAATAAGCTATACCAGGCACCCTAGGACCTCCTTCATAGGTGGTACTCTTGCCACATTTCAGGAGTCCAGCACTGCCACCGAGTTGCTTCATGACAAGGGCAGGTCTGTGAGAAATGTAGTAAATAGAAATAAAATCCTCCAAAGTTGCCACACACAACAGTTATAGAATTTCTGATAGGTCAATTTATTCCCAGATCTATCCAAATCGATTCTCTACAAGTATTTTTAAAGTAAATTTTCTGACTTGCGTTTTTAATTCAGTGACTCCATCCATTTCCCCCTCCCCCCTCCTGATTGGGTCAATGGATTAAAAACTCTTGAAAGCATTTTGTCATGCATAATTGAAGTATCCGACATTGTATAATCAAAAGAGAGGGTTGTTTATTCCCTGTTAATCTTTCATCCTAAAAAAATTCCACAAAATATTTCTAATTAAAATATCACTGTTACAGTTCCGCTGAGTAACAGAACAGAATTAATCTAATATTCCTAACAAAAAATAAAAAAATAAAAATGCAGTTTGAATTATAAGAACACAAAATTATAGGTGAGTTATAAAGTGTTAAGGAAAAAAAAAAAGAGAATAAAATAAAAAAAGGTTGACAACCTTACCCATTATCAGATGAGAAGAAGATTAGAGTGTTATTGTCGATATTCAGAGCTTCTAGGGTATCCATGACCTCTCCAACAGCCCAGTCTAGTTCAGCTAAGGCATCCCCATAGTGCCCTCTTATAGTGCTCTTTGTAAAGTTTTTACCCGAGTAGATGGGTATGTGAAGATGATGGAATGCATAGTACAGGAAAAATGGGGTCTGCTCTTGAACGTTGAACCTGATGAAATCGGTGGCGAGGGCTGCATATTTGGCATCTAGTGTTAAGAGGTCCACGGGCTGTTCTACAATGGTCGTATTTGCAAACAGTGGGCAATGCACGTATTGTGGCTGGCAGTTACCCCCGTCGCATGGTGCATCTGGGTAATAGCAAGGCCCACAAGAGCATTCCGCATGAGTATATGGTATACCGTAATACCAGTCAAAACCCTGATGACTTGGTTGGTACTGTCCATCTTTCCCGTATCCTAAATGCCATTTTCCAATCATACCAGTCCTATAGCCAACAGGTTTTAATGCCTCAGCAATTGTGGTCTCATTCAATGGTAGGCCACCAATGTCATCTGGCTTGAATGTGTCTGGATATGTACCAGATCTTGTAGCATATCGACCAGTTAAAAGACCAGCTCTGTGAAGGACAATGAAAATGACATATTAGAAATATTTGGCAATTTGAAGTAAATATTAAGAGACTCTAGTCTTAATTTATATAATTTAAAAAAAAAACTTTGGGGACTTGCTATTTTCCAGCTCATGAAAGACTTGAGAGATTTCATTAGATTGACGGTACAATGTAACTATACAACATCATTTCAATAAATTAGTGATCTCATGTGACAATGTTTTTCAGAGGACAGGACAAACAACTACAGATGCAACTTCTCAAAACAGAACTTCTTTATATCAAAAAATTGCTTTGACACAAAATTTGAAAATTTGAAGTACTGTATTGTTACTATTGTATGATTCTATGTCTACCCCAAGTGAATTTTTCATGTATTCTGTAATTTTTATACACTGACGCTACTTAAATAAATGTCATTGCCGGGACTAGTTCTCACACAACAATATTTCTAGACTGGACACAGGAGGCTATTTATTACAGATCATTTATGGTCAAGTATTATATATTCCTTGAGTAGATATAAGTGGGACACAGCATGGGGGAGGGGATAAGGAGAGAGGGGCCTCCTTCACCTCTTGCCCCAAAACAAACCTTGAAATTCTAGATCCCTACATGCAAATTATGGATATGCACATTTTACACATTGCTGTAGTAATGTACACAAACTTTGTCAGTATGTATGCATTTATGTGTGTCAACTTTGTTAATTGCCATTTCAATTCTGTGACACGACAACACAGCTAGATCCAGGATTTTGACTAGTTCATGTGCGGGTCTGCGACATGTGGGTCTAATCTGCCTGTTGATGGTCACAAGGGAGCTCTGCACTGAATCCTGGGGTGTAATATTAATAGGAAATGCGATTTTAAAGAGGGCTAGGCCTACATTATGGTGTCCAACAGTCTCATAAACAGTAGCATGGACACTTCGAAGTTCGGACACCTAAGCCTTTAAACACCCCAAAACTATATCTTCTGGTATAAATCACCTGAAAATATACTTGATATGGTGGGAGAAGTGTGTTATATTACGATACACGGCCAAACTTTCTTTCCTGCAAACTGTTTTCACGTTGTATTCCACGAAGATTCTTTGTGATTGTGGAACTGGTATTTCTTTGCTAGAGTATTGCGAAGTTCGGACACCCAGCCCACAGTGTGGCGCTGGTGATAAAATTGGTGGCGCAGTTGCTCTTTCAGTAATTATAACAGACTTCATAGATCTCCGTCATTTTATTGACAAATATGTAAGTATTTACTTGCACACGGGTCATTTTAGAGAGAAAGTATCTGTATCTTCGTAGTTTTTTGTGAAATTGGCTGTTGTTATAGGTTGTCATGGTGAAATCGTGTATTTCTTAGGGGTGTCCAAACTTCGCAGTGTTACGAACTTGGCAATACTGACTATACATATGTGCAAATCCGACTTAGGTGGATAATTGAAAGTGAATATACTAGTGCAGGGTTTGGATTTGGCCAGCTTTAGTAACCTGTAACAGTGTAAGTGTTGGGACCTACAATAGTGGTAACAATGTGACAATTCAAAGGAAGGATCATAAAAATAAAAAAAAGAGTCAATGAAATTGGCCCAGGAACCTACAGCCTACAGGTAGGCCTATAAACTAGGTCTATGTATACTTTACCTCGAAGGTGTGCATATCGGACTTGAAACGTAGAACTGGGTGAAGACAAGTCCATTGTTCGCTAGTTTATTTAAACTTGGGGAGTAAGAAGTTGGATGTCCGTAAACAGGAAGGTCTCCAAACCCCATATCGTCTGCGAAGAATATTATCACATTTGGCTTTGCGCAACTGGTGATTTTAGCACATGATAGTATAATAAACAAACCGAAAGAAGAAAGGCTTATGTAGTGACGGAAATTAAAGTCGAATGTAGCCATTTTCACTTTCCCTTCTTACGTATTCTCAACGTCAATCATATTATCTCAAGCAGTTGTACTGTCAGCGAACTCCATGGGTGCAAAAGGGGGTGAAACTGGTAGAATTATGGAAATAGAGCGTTTTGCAATCATGTGATGTAATCTAGGGGTGGCGTCAATTATCTCTTCCTGTTACTAGCAGTACTTGGTGCTTGACCAAAACTGTGTCTACGAAATATGAAAACAAAGCATTTGAGGGTGCATACAGGAGTATGATATCCCTTTCCCCGTATCGCATTCAGACTACATCGCGCCTCCATGCCAAACATCGAGACTCCTTCAATAAATATATTCTCCCCTGCTAGGGGTATCGTGATACGCTCCTGACGGCGATAACACAGTCTCGATGCAAGGGGACTGGGGTTGAGAGAGGATCAGTCGGTTCGTTTTTCGTGCCCAGGGATTTTCCTGGGTGACTTTTCTTAGTATCTACAGGGGACAGGTCTTACACTGCACGACTGCATGAAAATCTGGATTTGGCACAACCTTTTCGAGGGGATTGGGAGGGTGAAGGTGGGGTGGTGTGGGTGCCGTGATAACACAATTATGCTGAACATGTCACTACAACATAAAGAGAATAAGTTTGAAAGAAACCAAATGTATAGGATCTCAGTTTATTTGTTATCTCTTGTAGATATTAGTAGACTGTTGGAATGCATTACACAGCAATGATTCTTATGAAGGAATATGAATCAGGATCACATGACGCCAACGTGAGAGAGAGCATTGCTTGTAATCTCTTCTTCAGTTGCTGTTACCCCTCCTTCCCCTCCCCCCAACTTCTTCTCAAACAGCAACCTCTATGCCTACCATGGCCAACTATGGAACATACATGACAAGACTAACAACATACTTGCAGACACAGATGAGAACATGTGGAAAGGAATGATTTTCACCAAAGAAGGAATGATATAACCAGGCATAATGTAATCAATAACTGAGTTGTGGGTGTCTTATAACTTGATGGTTATTTAAATGATATCATTTAACAAAGAAAGTACTATAAATGCATTTATCAAATTTTCTCAAAGTTTCCAATTTTTATGGAAGGGATCTTTATCAGGTTACTGAGTTTGACACGTTAAAAGATATCACGGTATTAGAAAGTTTATACATTTCAATTACAACATTGGCAAGACACCCATTTTCCAAAACACAGTTGGAACTAGGTGCATGGCTGAGATTTCTGAAAAGTGATGCATTACTTTGAGAAAAACATTATTTCTGACTGGAAACCCCAGCAAAGAAATGGCTAAACAGAAATCACCACCAAGTAGAGCGAGTTTGGTAGAACACAGGGCTTGTTAACCTGTGGTCACAGGTTTGAACCCTCTTCTGGCCGATGTATGTTGAGTTTTCCCATTCTTTATATAAGTTCCCAGCCAGTTTCCCTTATTAATTTACTCATTGATATAAGTAATAAAATGATGAATTTCTCTAGAAATCCTTTTCTGCCATTGCCTGGGAATGTATCAAATGAAGTTGGAGGTGTGACACCTTGTTACCTTAGTATGTAAGCTCCTAATAACCTGGCAAACAATGGCTACATAGGGATTTATCACGGACTAAGGGCAGTTGGTAGATCACAGGGGTTTGTGACCCTGAGGTCATTGGTTTGAACCCCCCCCCCCCTCTATGGGGTAAAAATGTCTTTTTTCTTTTCAAAGTGAATATCATCTAAAATATTCTCAAATATATTCTAAAATACATTCAAGATGTTCAAATGTTGCACAAATGTTGCACAAATGTTGAACGAGTACACAAAAATTCAAATACAACATTGTACCGTAATTGAAGCCAGTATTGATGAGGTCATTGATGAGGTCATTGGTTTGAACCCCCCCCCCTCTATGGGGTAAAAATGTCTTTTTTCTTTTCAAAGTGAATATCATCTAAAATATTCTCAAATATATTCTAAAATACATTCAAGATGTTCAAATGTTGCA
>JAIPMN010016701.1:0-33953 GCA_020650975.1 Apostichopus californicus
AAAGTTACTTTGTGTGCGATTTACGTTTTCTTGTTCATGTTTTAAAATAATCCACCTTCCATAACGCGTATCGAAAATCGAAAATTAATCCAAAACAGTTTTATTATTTATTTCAAAGTTTTTAAAGTTAAACAATGTGTGCATATCAATATGAATTTTTTTTTTAATAATTATTTTCTAATTATGTGATAACACATAAAACTATAATATCATGAAATGAGTGGTTCCTTTGTTCCCCCGAGGTTGTTATCAACTCACTTTTCAATTACATTTTTGATAATTTTATATTTATTAAATGCGTGCCCCCTATTCACTTTTGTTACTTAATGGGAGACTAATTTCATCGGGTATTCCTCTCTGTAACAAATTCCTGAAATTTAAGATCAGTTTATGAAAATTTAACAATTTTGGACTACATTACCAGATATTTTATATTATATAGACATTTTTTTCGATATAATCAGGATTCTTTTCATTTTTTGAAAAATTAAAGTCTTTAATTTTTGAATCCACCGTCCTCAAAAAAATTGCAAAAAAATGACTTTTAGTTCGTAAAAATAAAATAGGATTTAACATTAAAAAGTATTTTCAAAGGTCAAATTTAACCTATTTCACAAAATTTCGTATTCTGCAATAGTACATAACCATCTAACAAAGCTGCTCGCCTCTAAAAAAATTCACGACAAAGAAAAATGATTTGCTTTATTTCTCTCAATCTGTACTTTGAATCAACGAAAGTCGTCGAGCCGACACAAAGCGATCGTTCACTTCAGGTCGCCACTAAACAAAGGCCGAACGCGGGAATTTATTAGTTAAAGAAAAACATTAATGCTTTTATTAATAAGCTACACAAAGAGTCGCCTCGATTTTGAAATTGTGAACAAAAGGAGAAAAACGGCAAATTATAAGCTTAATGAAAGAAAACGGAAAATAGAAGAAAATTATACTGATATATATAATTCAGTTTTTAAATATTGAGAATCGTTATAAGTTTTGTGACACCATAATCTTCCTTTACAGCTCCATCAAGGGTGAATCTTCACGATTTAACCTTGTGGAATATCCCAGGGTAGTTAGACGGTGATTCCCCTACAATGCACTTGAGTTATTATTAGCCACAACGTGGTTTTGTTGTGCGAGGCCCTGTGAAGGACACATGCATTATAGTACGTTCAAAGACCAAATCGCGGACAAAACGATATCAATTTCCGTCTTTTCGTTTCTAATCTGAGATATATTATCAAATGTGTATTGGGTAAGCCGCAAGGTACTACTAAACAGATACTAACTGCGAATGCAAATAAATATCAGAATAAATAGAAGTTCATATGTGCAAGAAACAAGAGTAAGAGGTAACTTTTTCAAATTGAACAATAGCATTAACTCCTTATTTCCTTGTAACCTTATTTTATACCAGATGTGGTCATATTTTTATGTATCAGAGGGTGCAATACGACTAACAATTTTTTTTTCATGTATTTTCTTTATTTTTTCCCCCCTGAAAAGCTGTTATTGAAAGCAAAATAAAGCAATGTTACCAACAGAAAATGAAAACAATGGTCGGTGCATGTAAGTTTGTAAACACAAAACATTTCCTGAAAAATTTGAAATTTACCTTTCCTCCAGGATTCATCATTCGGTGGTAAGTGATTATAATCCATAATAAATCCTTAAAAATCCAGAAAGAATCCAGAAGAATCTCTTTCCAGGAGATCAAATGTTCTCTTCTCTTTGGTACAATCCTTGCTTCCATTCTGTGTTCTACCGCAGTTCGAAGTGAAATCGAAACATGTGGTCGCTTGTAGTAAAAAAAAAAGAATGAATGAATGAGTAACACAAAGAACTTTTCTCAATCTCCCGCCATTTGACATAACTTCTTTGTTTGGAAACAAGGGATGCACAACACCGATAGTTTTCTTTTCGAGCAAATCTGGGGGCTCGTCTAATATCTCTTCTGTGATTGGTTGTTAAAGAGAGTGATGCATATTAAACAGCAACAACAATAACAAAACAGCTGGCGTAGTATTGTAGTCACCTGACAAGTCATACGGCATAGCCGTGCATGTTACGTAAAACTAAAAGAAACGTGTTCGAAACACTGATCGCTGTTGCATCTGCGGAACTTTAATGGTGTTTCACTCGGCGTGAGAACTTGGTCAGAATAAATTGTCTAAAGTTATCGGAATTAAGGCCTGTGCAGGTAGAAATATGCAATGAAAGATAATTAAATTGTCATAACCTTGCAAGCCTACCGGCGTTAGTTCGCACAGCCTAGGCCTAAAGTTAGGCTAGTAATAGTAATCCTATAGGCGTATACATGTAGGTAAATGTACATACGTACGGTATAGATATATGCGTATCGCATACCAGGCCTAGTATGACTGACACATTAACTGTTTCATACGGTAGCAGTAATTAGTACAGTAAACTAACATACAATTACAACGTGTAGACTGACTGCCACATAAAATAAAATAAAGTTACGAAATGAGCTCTAACAAGTTAGGCTAAATGAATACACAAACATATTGCAAAGGTATCACATGAATTGATTACCTGATGGGTTAAATAACTCAATCTCTTGATTAGCTATAATTATGTCCCAGAGGCTGCATGCAAATCATGTTAGTGTTTCGTTTATCAGGGATCATTTAAAAGCACTAGTACTAGTATCACTGGAATGATAGAAAAGGATTGACCACATACTTCTACTGTACTACTAGGTAACATAGCAACCAGGCTCTAGTTTTGTTTGTTTTAATCTCGTCAAGTTGTCTCATGTAATCAATTTCATCAAAACATGTTATTGAGATGACTGTTTTTTGTTTATTAACAAATGTTGATCACAAACTAAGTCTGATTACTTTCGTTGTTGTGGATATATATTTCGTTTAGAATTAGAGTCCTCATGCACTCTCTTGTGTAGTTTCACGTCACAAGAAAACTGATTGGATTGTACTCAGAAACCAATCGCTTTCTTCTACTTTAACCAGAATGTTTAGTTTAAACCTAAACCTATGAATGGAAAATAAAGCAACTAAAACATCACCTTGTAGTAGTAGAACTATAATACTAATAATCAAGTTACTTTTACGACACTTAAGCTTCCAAAAATGTGGGAGAAACCCGCAAGGGCTTATACATGACTACATTACAAATTTAACCAAACATAATTAGCCCTTGAGATTGCATAACACAGGGTTTATGCTTTAAAACAAACAGAAAGGCTGTTGGTAGCTTTTGTCAGTCTTGGTGCTCATCTGTTGTACACCCATAAGGAAAGGATAATAGAAATAAACCTGTATCAGGTCAAGTGGATATAGTGGTATAGCAAAAGTCAATTCTTTACTTGCCGCACTCTGAAAAAGTTTACTTTCCGTTGCTTGCGAGTGAAGTTTTCTTCTTATCGCTACAAAATGCAGACAGTAATGAAACATGATACATTGTTATCTTTTATCTAGACCTGAGATGTCCATCGCTGCTATGTACACTGTGTTGTGGGTATTGACCTTAGCTGTATGTTTTGACTGTACACTAGTGTCTAATTACCGACGGTAGCAAGCAGTGTGTGTATTTTCTGGGATCGATGGTGGTGTCTAACACTTTTGTTACACCTCATTTGAAACTAGGTCAGATTAACAGCATGAGACGTTTCTTTGTGCGCGAGTCTTCACACGTATGTTCCTCAAGGTTTCCATCCTGCACCCCTCCAGGTCATCCATCTCAAAATGAGCAGCGACAGTGATGATGAGACTCCACAGCTCTCTGTCCATGCACTCTCTGCCCTTCAAGAGTTCCTATCAGAGCAACAAGAAATTGAGAGTGAAAGCAAGCAGCAAAAAGCTGCCAAAGTTGGTGGATTCCAAGAAGATTGGGCAAGTCTATCTTTTTTACTTTTTAAACTTTTAGTACTCTTTAGATACATGGTTGGCAACTGCATGTGCTTTCTAAGACCATTAAATAATTTGTTGAATTCTGACCGTTGGTAGCTCAGGACTACAGACAGCTTTGAGAGCTGTATTAGGTGGGAGCAGAAAGCTGGCAGGTTACAGGCCACGAGATCAAAGGTCTGCGAGACCGAAGGTCCGCGAGACCGAAGGTCCGCAAGACCAAAATTAAAAAGGTCCACGACACCGAAGGTCTTCGAGACTGAAACTATAACTAGGACCCGCGAGAACGAAACTATTACTAGGCCTTTAATAGTGGTAAGACAAATATTACTACCGGTAATATTACGTTGATAAAGCGCGAAATTAAAAAGAATTTACAGCTATTTCTTTTTATGGTGAATACCAGTGACTTGCGCAAGGGGGCTGGGCGGCTTGCATTGATACTACATAACCAGAGGGGGTTGCAGGGGGAGAAAGCCCCCACTCTCAAAAGTCTCGCTGCCCCAAATGAAATTTGAGAATACAATATAACTTAATAATTAGATATAGCGATACCCTATTTTATACAATATTGCCCCCCTTGTCAATCTCTTTTACCCCCTCTGAAGCCCCGCTAATGAAAAGTCTAGTTACGCCTATCGATGGACCTTCCATAGACCATCCGTCTCGCGGACCTTAGGTCTCATGGAATTCCCCCAGCTGGCAAGGTTGAAGAACTAGGAGAAAATTTGGTACAGAACTCCAGACTTACAGGTCTGATTATCACATCAGTTTCTTTACCACAATACAAAATCTAACATCGTATAAAAGTGTAAATTATACTAAAGCTACAGGTTATAGATCCTCTTGTTAAGGAGAGCTTGGGCATGGAATTGACCCACAAAACACAGTTATATTTTGTGTAAGAAGATGTAATCCATAGGCTGCCATACTTCAGGATGTATCAGGTACCATGACAAAAATCCCCAAATTTTTCATGTCTTTTCTTTGAGTCATTCAGTAAATTAACTGCTTCAGTTGATATTTGATTCCAGGATAAAACTTTGCTGTGATGCTATTGGGTTACATGGGCCTACATCAATAGGGTTTTCAAAGACTTTGTAGGCTGCAAATAATTTGGTTTTAGGACCCCATGTGACCTGAGGGCCACACATTTTCCACCTGTGGTTTCAGTAGAACTGATTCAACATATCTATAACAACAAACAGACCTGTATTTTATTGAGATCAATTAGTTGATCATGGAACTTTCAAGAAGACTGGATACATAAGTCCTGAATCTGTAAATATATCCCTTCATTTGTGTGATAAACTTTCAAGAAGTCAACACTGTACCCCACATTAATTTAATTGCTATGAATTTGTGGCCATTGATATGTATAAACCCTATTTCACATGTTGGGAACATCTTTTACCTCTTTCAGCAACTGTCCCAATTTTGGTACAATGACGATACTGCTGAAGTTCTGGCTAAAGAAGCACTCCATATAGCTGGACCAAAGGGAAGGTTAGTCAGTTAAACTAGGAAATATTGGACGAGCTTATGATTTCAGATAGTGTCCCATGCCAGATATTGTAACAATTGTGTGAGGGATTGCTAATAATCTACACTGCTATGAAGGGTGGTCACTAACATGAAATCAAAATGGAGAACACAAAACCTTGAGGTATTGAGAGCTAGGTGAAGCAGATAGATATCTTTCTTAAAATATCTTTAATTAATTAATGAATCAAGTATATTATGAAAATGAGACTACACTTACTCTTCATCAAATACTTCCACAGGCCCCTCCGTATTTTCCCAGACCCTTAACTTACCCCAGGGCTGTAGCCTGCCTGATCACATACTCGTCAGGCCTGGACACAATGACAACTCAAAGGAGATGATATCACAATACGACATGGGTTGCCAGTCGTGAACCATGTTTACATAACTTGTGGGGAAACCCTGCAAGTATATATATCTTGCAATGTCAATACTTATAAATGTTCTGTGTTCGATTTTCAATGCAGTCAGTATGAAGCTAGAAAAGATTATATTAACTGAATTAAAATTGTAACAGCTGTATAAATTATGGGTATGCGTAAATGTACATTCATTGACGGAAGCCAGTATTTAAAAGCACAGTGCATGGACAAGTAGAATTTTAAAATAAAAACTTGAGCTGTAAGTTTCCGTAAATATCGGATTGTCCCGTTTAGTTTTGCTTTAAGACTTGCCTGACATGTGTCTGTGGGGTTGTCATTATGGATGAAGGAGTGTGCACTGACTTTTTGTTCTGGCCTAATGCACGACATTTGGCCACCATAATGACAACTCTTCGGCCTGGCCTAATGCGCGGCATTTGGCCACCGTAATGACAACTCTTCGGCCTGGTCTAATGCATGATATTTGGCCACCATAAGGACAAATCTTCGGCCTGGCCTTATGTGCTACATTTGGCCACCATAATGACAATTCTTCGGCCTGGCCTAATGCGTGACATTTGGCCACCATAATGAAAACTCTTGCACCTGGCCTAATGCGCGACATTTGGCCACGGTAATGACAACTATTTGGTCTGGCCTAAATGCGTGACATTTGGCCACCATGACAACTCTTCGGTCTGGCCCAATGCACGACATTTGGCCACCATAATGACGCCTCTTTTGCGATACAGCAGGTTCCAAAGGTACTATCACAGTTTGGCAGAAAATCTCCCTTGCTGCTAAAGGAAAAGAACCTCTTGATGGTTTTTGTCTTCTCTTTCACATAATTGCCTCTTTCTTTTTGCCCCAGGATTGCCTGCCTCTCATCACCAACACTCTTTCAGAAGTTGTGCCAGATGAAGGCAGATCAGACTGTGGTACTCTTCGAGTACGACAAACGATTTGACGCCTACGGGGAGGATTTTGTATTTTACGACTTCAATGAACCTCTGAGCTTACCGAAGCATATAACGGAACATCCATTTGATCTTGTGGTGGGTGATCCGCCATTTCTTCAAGATAGGTGCTTGGAACTTTTTTCTCAAACGATGAAAATTTTGGCCAAAGGGAAGATGATACTTTGCACAGGTAAGTGACCATTAAGCAGGACACACAGCCAAGTATAATCTTGTGGGTTATATAGTGTGCATTGCAGTTATGTTACACAAAAATTTCGTATTTGCAATGTAATTGACATTACACTGTCCCTTCCCACCTACTCCCCCCCACCTTTCTACCCACCCCTGTGTGATTTTAAAATGGAAAGTGAGAGTAATAATAATAAGAATAATATTTGATTTTTATATAGCGCTTTATACCAGCGATAGGTCTCAAAGCGCTTTACAGACGTTATATTACCCCTGGTCAATGATAACCTGTCCCAGAGACAATCCCTCCAGTCGGCAGCAGTTATATACCTCACAGGTACCCATTTAACCCCGGGGTGGAGAGAGGCAAGTGAGATAAAGCATCTTGCCCAAGGACACAACGTAATGAACTAGGCAGGAATCGAACCAGTAATCCATGGATCACGAGTCCGAAGCCTTAGCCAATTGGCCACCACGCTTTCTAAGTAGCAATATTCATCATGTACTTTTTATTCTGCAGGTTCGATCATGGAAGCTGCGGTGAAGAGGCTTCTAGATATGGACATGTGCAAGTTTAAACCTAAACATGCCAGGAATTTGGCCAATGAATTCAGCTGCTATTCAAACTATCCAACCAGGTTTCTTAATGAAGATACGTGACCGATGATTGGTTCGATTTCTGGCTCTTAATATATCCGTGTCCATCAACTGGGGGTTTTCCAGAACCCATAGAAAGTGTCTTTTTCACAGTCAACTTTCCTGGATGCTCAGATCATTTGGGGTATTTCTAAACATCTAGTAAATTTAAGACGACCTCTAACTGAATTGACCGGACTCCCCTCGACAGTCTTGACCTAGTTTCGATATTCAGAAACACCCATGGTCTTAAACCTAAGTGACCTAACCAAAACACACTGATGAACTGATGAGCGTAAAAAATACTTGATTCCTGTTTACGGCGCGTCCTCGTTTAAAGTTAAATCTTCGCGATTGGTCACGATTGGTCACACTAGGTAGTCTGGGGTAAGGATACATGCTTCCTCGACTGAAGCTGACACGGCCTAAACCTGGCAAAGAATTGGATCAGACGTAGTCTTAAAAACGTCCGCAAGACGTTACTATCCGCAATTTCCATGTTACGATAGTAAAGTCCAGTTGCTTCGAGTTTAGTCAGCCAGCGGGCGGCAGTCTGTCAACAAATTTAATTTCTATTTGAGGTAAGATGGCAGTTAAATGATTGAGCATGGGTGACCATATTTGTACTTTCTAGCATATTTGGGATAATTGATGACAATTAAAATTCATAAATCATACCATGTTACATGTATGGTGGTTTAAAGTAACAGTAGACATGATAGTTCATGTGTTTGTAATACAAAATTTTTAGTCTAAACTTTCATTAAATATTTTCATATATTAACTAGAATTGGACAGTTACCAACTTTAACACATGCTTTATATAAGGGACTTTTTTTCCATTTAAACATTTGTAAATCACAGTATATCTTTCTACAATACAGTTTACCTATGGCATTCTGGTGGAGTAAGCAACCTTCGATGGAAGTTTGACATCCACCACAAAATAGTATTTGTAGTAAATAGTACTGTGTAATATTTTACTGTTAATCGTTATAGACAAGATTTAGAGTATTATCGGTTTATGCCAATTAGTAGAATATTGTACAAGAATTCATTGAATGTATTTGCTTGACAAACAAATCAAACCAAGGTACCATTCGAAATGTTATCTCCAAAAATTGTCTCAAATTCGAATGAGCAGGGAATGAACAATTCCACTGTCCTGTACAATTTTGTCACCCAGACTTGTTTATCTATTTATAAGCATTTAATAATCACATGTAACATGCACAATATAAAAGTTTAAACTTTTTCTAACTATTGTGTTCCTCTTCAAAATGAAATCGGGCCTACGCAAGCTGATGAATTGCAATGTTTGTTACAGAACCGAATAAAATCAAAACATTAAAATATTTTTACATACAATCCTTTGTTATTAAAAAAAATATTTTTGGACCCTTTTCTAAATAAAATCAACTGTAGAAATGGATGAAAATGGTCCACAATGGCTTAGCTTGAGAATGAGTAAATATATCAAATATTGAAAGACCTATATTTCTTAAATTGACTAAATTTTGTAATAACAGGCTTTTTCCCTTACATTTAAGTGTAATGGTATTTAAATGTATTTAAATGTAACTGTATAATGGTATAATGGTATTTAAATGTAACTGTATAATGGTGAATGAAATATAAGATTTAATTCACAGTACTGTTGATCATATCATTTAACATAAAGAGTAATTTTTGGCAGAATTAAATGGTACAGATTTCAATAAATGTTTTGTAAAAGATATCAAGTTTCTCAGCTTTTCTCTGGAAGTTTCTTAAGGAAAGATTATTTCTGAACACTCAAGACTTAAAAATAACAACTAAAGGCATCACAATACTTTGACAAACATACTGCATACTGAAAGGTACGTATACTTAAAGATAAAACTATTGCTTACAAAATAAGATACCAATTTGTTATATACTTTCAAGATTATATGAGTATGGGCAAGTATGAGCAAACCTGTTATAATAACCATCCTTATGAAGATTTATTTTCAACTGATAAGAGAAATAGAACACTAAGCATCCTGGATATATTCCCCCCCGTTTCTGATATTTTTGAGGCTTCTTCGTTCGAGTTGGCTCTATTTTGTATCGAATGCAAACTTGAAACAAACGTGGGGTGATGTCGGCCATACACAATGACAGACAATGCAATGCTTTGTTTTCTTTACAACATTGTTTCTTATTTTGCTTTACTATCTCCTCAAAAGTTTCAGAATCTCTTCACCATCATCTGGCTCAAGTAATCATTGAGTCAACCCACGTAAAATTAACAAATAGCTGTCATATTATTACAAATACTGTAGCTTCCAAACGGCTTATGCTTAACAGCAATCTAAGCTGACTTACGACAATTGCACGGAACGGATACTAGTGTTTACCTATCCGGTATCCGGGTACCCAGAAATTTGTCTATTTACCTTCTGGTATAGCTATTTCCAATAAATTGCAAATTGAATGCTATAATATATCAAGTGTATTTTTCTCTGACAATGTTTCCATGTTCATACATGTTCGTTAATTTCAATTTGCATTTGTTTCTTTCAATTAACCTGTTAGTTTAAAAATGTGTAGCTTTCGAAACATTTTTAAACTTCTTAAAAAGTAAAAGAAAAGGAATATACACATTCAATAAACAAATTTAAAGGATTCGGGTAACAAATTAGGAACCGGGTAGTAGAGCGTCGGGTGGGTACCCGGATACCTGGATAACCCGTGCAAACACTGACGGATACTGTTTGGATTGTTCTCAAACGGGAATGACATATAAAAGTAAATACACTGGAAATCTCACTCGGAGATCATAAAGAAAATTTTGAAAAGGACAATGACTGGTTTTGTTAGTTTTAAAAATAGGCTATATCTCTGGAATCCCTCTTGCAAGGCAAAACTAATAATAATGTCCACTAATAAGGCAGGTCTTATTTTTTAATCCATCAATATTTTTTTTAATTCTAACAACTACACCACACATGTTCCCTCAATTGCATATGACCAACAGAACACCCTTGGATGACAGTCAACAGTATTTGTTCTTGACAAATTTGTAATGCATTGTATGCATGGTATTTCTTTACCAATGAGCTTTGTGTTGCATTTGAAACTTAGGACAATGGTTTGTGTGTTAGACTACAAGGTCCAGTCATTTTAATTGATCAGCCTAAAATATTCATTTAAAGGGTCATTTTTCAAAACTTAAAAAAATTGATATGGAAAAACAATATTGGACTGAAAGCATTATCTATCAACAATATACAGCATATCAAAACTTAACTTGTGCCTCAAATCAACATTTAAAGTGAAAAAAGGGAAGTTTTTTTTTGGTTTTGCAGCTCCAACCAATAGAGGGTACCCAAACCCTTCTGCCAGTACAACCTAAATGTACTTCTAACCAACTTTGGTTTGAACACACTAATAAAAACTCCACCAAACATAAGATGGTATTTAAAGTACATCTTTTTAGCATTAGCAATGGTGTTTTACAGATACATCACTTCTTATTTACACTTTTGTACTTACATCAGCTTTAAACAAAGAAGTTGAAACTAGACAAACTTCTACCATATAAACCCTGTCACTGTCATCACATTTTTCTTTCGACAAATAATATTTCCCAAAATTGCTTGCATGATGTGTGCATCGATCCTTAAACGGATCGTAACTCACAAACTCTTTAGGTTTTTCGGTCCTGGTTGTTTTTGATTTACCGCTTCGACAATTCCGTGGTCTAAATTAACCCAAGAAATGCTTGTAGGAGACCGGTAAGAAATATCAGTGTTAGGGTTATTGGTTGAACAATGGTAGCCCCTGCAACTTCTGGTTCTGTAATGATAGGGAAAGATAAAATGAATGATTTTAGAGAGTTAACTTTGAAGTCACAGAGTAGGAAAGAACTGGCCTAAATCTGCTCTACTATTTATACAAAGGCTTGTTGTGTACATATTTCTGACATTTGGAACCTTAGCAGGATATGCTGTCAGTTTACCTATCAAGAAAGAATCCTGCCAAGATCCAGAACATCTGGCTCTCTTTTTTACTGCATAAAGCAAAATAATTTCAAAGGAAATGGCATATAAACATCACATTCATAGTACAGATGAAAGAACATCAAATAAACCCTGAATTTAACATTGGCTACTATTACCATCTACAAAGAGCTCTCTATCTCTTACCGTTTACAGTAAAGGTGGTTTCCATGCCTCCCAGAATATGATCATTTACATGACAATGGAGTAGCCATTCCCCTGGATTATCTGCAACCATTCTCACTGCAGCTGTAACTCCTGCATTGGAGGAAAAGAGTTACAATAAAATACAGAAATCAATAAAGCATCAAAAGATGCAAACTAGGAGAGACCCAAAGAAATATGTGCATTTTCTTCTTATTCAACATAAGACAATTTTTAAGCAATTTTTAAGTTTTAACATACATCTGTTGTGCATGCTACACAGGGCTTTCTGTTTAACAACACCTTAATAAGAGAGTAAGGAATGCTCCTTTAAAGGGTGTGAAGACTCGCGCAAAAAGAAACGTCTAATGCCGGTAATCTGACCTAGTTTCGAATGAGGTGTAACAGAAGTGTAAGACACCACCATCGATCTCAGAAAATATGTACACAGCTTGCTACATTCGGTAATTAGACACTAGTGTACAGTAAGTACCTACAGCTGCGGTCAATACCCACAGCACAGTGTACAAACATACAGCGATGGACATCTCAGGTCCAGCTAAAGATAACAAGGTATCACGTTTCATTACTGTCTGCATTTTGTAGCGACAAGCAGAAAACTTCCAAGTTAATAAAGCAGTTTGGGGCGAGTCTTCAATGCCTTTAAGGTTAAATGGATGATAAAATCAGCAAAGGGGATGATTACATAATCCACTGCTAGCTCAGAGCAAATAGAATATTAGACTGTTAAGACATAATTTAATCGTATGTATGATGCTCTCGCCCTGTGTGATATCAACTACCTGAAGCTATCTATGGACTTGTTCTAGTCACCAGAAAGTTCCTAAAAGTGGCCCAAACTACCTCAAGGAAAAAAATTGAGTTTCCAAAGTTCAAGTACAGTTGAATAAAACAGTACATGAAAAAGCCTTCATGTCGAGTAGATTTTGGATGATATTGAGGTGCAGCATTTCTAAAATGTGCCAAAGTCATGTTACTTTTAACACAAAAGTGAAAAGGGGTGGGGATGGGGAGCATAATTCAAATGCATGTGAGACAACTTTTCAGTACACCCAACTAGGATCAACATTGTGAGAACACAAATTTATCAAAATTTCAACTAAATTTGGCAACAGCTCCATTAAAGAGAACTTGGCAGCCATTTTCTTCTTTTCTGAATTTATAGTTTTATGGTCTCAGCAACTTCCATTGACGTCTGTAATACATAAAATTTCAATACACTATAAATCACAGGTCTATTATAATGTAAACTTCCGTTATTACCAGAGACATTTTCACACAAGGACAAAACAAAGAGCAACACACAAAACACAAAGAACTTGCAGCCAGAAAAGCATCACAATAACTCAATAATAAAAAAAACCTGATGGCTAATTCAAATTAAAGTATTGCTTTGTCTGCATCAGTCTTCCTATATCTGTAGCACATCTTCAACAGCGTGCCAGTAGACATGCCAGATTTGGTTCTCAATGGAATATTTTCTAGCCCTAAACGTGCCTTAACAATGTGACTTGAAAATGCTTCAACTACTCCACAAAAAAAGAAAAAGAGAAAATAAGGAAGAATAAACAGGGGGGCTAACAATTCTTCTGTATAAGATCACTTAATTTGAATTATTATGTTATACAAAATGACAGCCGATGTTTTTTGTGCAACGAAGGTCAAGGTTTGGAACCTTAGTTGATGATAGTTCCGTGTTCTGAAATTGACTCAAATTGTATCATAAATTTAATTATGGGGCTTTCAGCTAATTGACGAGACTCGGATGAGCATTGAGCATAATTTTACACACAGCATTTTAGCTCACTACCTTAAAAGCTCGGTGAAGGGCAAACTCTTGTTTTTCATCATTTCCAAACTTTGCAAGAGGTTGTTATGCTGATAGCTCAAATCAAGTTTATTTGGTCACCATTAGTGCTCTGTGATCTAATCAGGACAGAGGCTTTCTCAGTTTATCTCTGTTTGCTTTTATGGTGTTTTTTAACGCTTTTGTTGGTTCCTTGTCGGAGACAGAAGGAATCGATGAGGTGGTGATGGCATGTGTGTGTTGGTGGATGCATGTGTGTATAGGACACTTGCTTGTAAACACCATAACTCATAAAGTTCATGGCGTACTAGAACCCTATTGTTTTCTGTGAAGTTCACTTGTCATTTTGTGTCAACAGAGGTCAAAGTCTGAAAACTTTGTAAAAATGATAACTCACAACTGATGACTTTGGCAGTAAGTTGTGAAAATATTTTAAGGCATTGTAGACTCACCCCAAACCGTGTGCCGCGCTCTGATAAAGTTAACTTTTCCTTGCTTGCAAGTGAAGTTTTCTTCTTGTCGCTACAAGAAGAAAACTTCATATGAGGGTGGGGCTTTACATTTTACCCCCAATACTCTCCAGAGCTCAACCCGCACTCCCCCTCACCCCACCTCCTAACCCTCAGGGACCCCTTTCTCCCAAAATTACACAATTACAGATTACACCTACTACTGGTATTAGCCACAATTCCATTTTTTACTGTCACTAACTCATATCGAAAAAAATCATATAAACATGCTAACTGTGTCACAGGAAATATCCCTATGTAGAGACAACAGACATTGTATCTGTGTATCACATGTAACACATTATTGGAGTGTTATTGGGTTAATGCCGGTGCCTTTCAATCATAAGGTCCCTGGTTCGATTCACTCCCAGATTAATGTATGTGGTCCTGTTACAGAGTTGTTGACAATTAACAATTCAAAATCATGGACGCTAAATATGAATGTAAGAGACTGACTTTGGTCAGCTTGCGGCTTCGATAAGCCAATGAGGCTTCTTCGCAAGTTCCTGCTTGCAGAAGGATCTAATATACATACATACATACATACATACACATATACATACACACACACACACACATACATACATACATACATACATACGTACACACATACATACACGCATACATACATACATACACACACACATACATACATACATACCTGGTCCCAATTCGTAAACGTCAGCGACGTGTTGTCTCTCGTGACGGTAGAGGATGGTCTGTCCGTGAAAGTGAACAGTATGAAGATCGACTTCATCACCCAGTCCCATCAGGTACCACTCCGACGACTGGTTGAAGGACACTTGTAAACCTTTAAGGTTGTTATAGAGCAACCCATTTATTCCTGAGCGAATCAAAGGGATAGATACAAGAATTACATTTCTCCTTCTGAAATAAGAAACGACACATTTGGAGAAATACTTATTATGTAACACATATCAAATATCTATGAGACAAAAAATTTCTGTCTTGGTGCGGGCTCAGGGTTTTGATTCTAAGTTTTCAATGATTTTTTTTGTTTTCTTCTAAAGACCTATCGAAATAAAATGACATCAAGATCCTTTTATTTTTCGTGACAAAAGTGAGGAAATAAACCATATGTTGAATTTTTGCAGCACTTATGAAACTTTGAAAAGTACACTAATGTCTTGTGTGAACTTCCTGTAGCTTTTCTTTATTTTGATGAAAATCTGTCCCTTAAAACACATAAAAATAACAAGGTTGCATTTTAACCAAAATCAGCTATGAAGGTTGTCCTGCAAATGGGTAGTCGTTAAAAATCAATTTGTATTTCCTTGTTACTGAATACCTCTAAATAAGTAAAATGATAAATTTGCTATCACCCCTCCATCACTTTGGAGATACTGAAATAAAACAACAATAGTGGTATGATCCACCCAGAGGGGAGTTTTAATGGTATCCTAATCACTAAACCTACACATGTCCCCTAGAGACTACAAAATTGATCATTGTTTCCTATTTTAGTACATATTTTACAGAAAACCAAACGGTAAGGCCCCTGACACAAACCAGACAAATTTGCACTGAGTATTAAAGGTATTCTTTGCTACTGCTTTCACTACGTCCGTTGCTAAATAGTTTGATATAAGAAGCTGATTCAAAGCCTGACTCCCATCTCAGGAGATTATCTTGGTTTCCTTCCTATGTAGAGACAGTGGTAGGATTGAAGATGCTCAGTCCTAGTTGGAACAAGTAGACTAGTTTTAAATCTTACCATGCATCAGGTTACCCTCCATAAATTCTGGATCACCTTTGTCCACCTCATTTGGCTTTCCAGCGAGAGTTTGGATGTTATCGTCAAGGTACCAGCTTTTGTTC
Source organism: Apostichopus californicus (assembly GCA_020650975.1). Taxonomy (NCBI): domain Eukaryota; kingdom Metazoa; phylum Echinodermata; class Holothuroidea; order Aspidochirotida; family Stichopodidae; genus Apostichopus; species Apostichopus californicus. Next base: position 15,927 of record JAIPMN010016701.1, read on the forward strand.
TCGTCAAACACCATGAAGAATAAGAACAGCTCCTTGGCCACGTCTGTTCTGATTCCATTGTCCAGGATGCCCTCTCTGCAGACCACGAGTGGACCCACAAGCCCCGTGGCAGCGTCCCGTGCCAGATCGACCAGAGACATGTATAGAAATGGGGCACAAGCGGCCTCGGTATCAGATGGTCCTTCGGTGGCCACAAAATTGAATGTGAACGTACCGTCGGGTGCGACACCATCCTTTTCGATATCTTCGTCATAGTTGACCCACTGCACTCCGTGCATGTAGAACCCATAGGAGCGGCTTGCCATATTCTTGAAAACCACCTGGAAGCTTTCTCCGACCTCTACATGGATGGGGTCTCCCAGGATTCCCCAGCTCTCCTCTCTGGTACGTTGCTGTGAGAATGAACTGTCCTCAAACCTTCTGTAAACAGCCTTCTTGTAGGTGGAGCCCAGCAGATGGTCATCTCGCCGGACAAAGACATTTCCAGGGCTACGGCAGGAGGAAAGTTAATCTCAGTTAATAGATCACATTTATCGAGCGGACTGTCTAGAGCAGGGGTGGGCAACCTACGGCCCGCGGGCCACATGCGGCCTGCCAGTGATTTTTTTTGCGGCCTGTGAGATGTCTCAAGAAAATGAAAAAAAATCAATATATTTTACATCATCAAAAAAAACTAGCTAGCTGCTTAGAATTTATCGGCACTACATTGCTGCCAGGTAGGCCTATTATCCCCATTACTTATCAACTGTACCATATTGTACCGTATTGACAGTATGTTTTTGTGAATACAGATTAAGTACACACACCTGTTGCTTGAAAGTCCTCGGAATCAAAGGTTTGAAATCAACAGCAGGTCGTTGGTTAGGTGCGGCCCAGTCAATTTTCACCCTTTATATCTGGCCCATTCATTCAAAAAGGTTGCCCACCCCTGGTCTAGAGTGACTCCCTGCCACACCTTACATGAGAACAGAAACATTCAACACTTACAACATTTTGAATTGCTGACTTAATCCTACTGACTTCATGTTGTTTGCACTAATGTTATAAGCACCTACACATCAAGAGGTCTGTGCTTTACATATACATCGAGATCTAAATATAATTCATTATGATTCTCTCGGTGGTAAAACCCTAGGGGTGTCTTTAAGTTTGATCTAATGCTTCTTTTGCTTGTAACACTCCTGAGTAGGTTTCGTGAAATTGACTGACCAAACACAAAATGCTAATTTTATGTATAATTGAATCAAGTTAGTTATAAATCCACAATTTTCATCAATATCTTGTATCCTTGGAATATCATTTCTGTTTGATTTTGTCTCTTTATTGTTTGATCCTAATGAAAGCACCATATTCAAATACATCTCTGGATTATGCAATCTTTAACCAGGTTGTTGGATCACTCTTCCCAACCCCTCACCCCCTCATATGGCAAGTCAACAGTGGCAATGCAAATCCCATTATGGCTTTACAATGTACTTGATTGTGCAACTTGTGTATTAACAACAACCCAAGATCACCATTCCATTTTGAAATCAACCAGTCAGGAATATATACACCATGGTTCAGAATCTCAACCAGTTTCCTGATTGTTGTGTCCTCTGACAGGCACTCCACCTTTCACCGTGCGACTTTCACTCCAGTCCTCTAGTACGATTAGGGGGGCGTTGTGGTCAAGGCAGTGGACTGGTGATCTAAGGATTACATGTTCGAGCCCTGGCCAGATCATTGCGTTGTGTCCTTGGGCAAGGCTTTTCATCTCCATTGCCTCTCTTCACCCAGGTGTATAAATGGGGACTTGCGAGGTAACTTGTAAATATAGTTGTGTGCACCGGTTTGTGGCTGCACCCTATGGGAAGTCCCCCGGGGGACACGTGGTTGTGGTGCACTGTGGTGCCCCAGGAGAGATCGATTTACTTGCGCACACTTGGTGTGTAAGTGTGACAAGTTACCAATGACCAAGGTTAAGTTGTCAAAGCGCTACGATCTCGATGTAGCAGCACTATATAAGTGTCTAATATGTACGTATGTATGATCCCGACAAAATTACACATTACCTGGCTTCATCGTCTAGTGACTGGCTCCTGACCGGGTCATATCTTACTGGAGCATAGTTCCAGTCCAACTCTACAGCAGCAAAGTAGAACACCTCTCCAACGGGTGTATCGATAGGTGTGTAGGTACCGCAGCTCTGGTCTACAGTAATGGCAGCTTGGGTGCCACCCTCGTAATGAGTGGCTACATAACAGGTCACAGACCACTTTCCTGCAAGAATGGTGCATAAAAAGAAACGGTTAAAAAGGGCACAGACTTATCCATGACTGTTATGACAATTTCCCCGACATCATTGTGCTATGTAACCAACGGCTTGCATGATACTTACTTGCTGTATGGCTAATGTGGGCACCTGACGGTACGTTATAATAATATATGGCAATGAGTGATTCTGACGCAAACACATTTCAGACTGCCATGCAGTCACGCTATGCATGGTGACGTTAGGGCAGAAATTTAGTCTTGATGTGTCAAGGTAGCTTCGTGCATTGTATTAAAAGGTGGAGGGTTGGGGAGTGGAATTGGTTTGGTGGGCCAGGGGAGGGTTGAGATATGTTTGGTGGGCCAGGGAGTGGGGTAGGTTTGGTGGGCCAGGGGAGGGTTGGGGAGTGGGAAAGGCTTGGTGGGCCAAGGGAGGGTTGGGGAGTGGGATAGGTTTGGTGGGCCAGGGGAGGGTTGGGGAGTGGGATAGGTTTGGTGGGCCATGGCTAAGTCCTCATGGAAGCTCCTGGCTCACGGCCCAGAGTTGGCAGACAGCTGCTTTTACTACAGTAGCACCTATGTTTCAGCCTTCTAAGAATTCTCCATTTTCCTTCAATTACCAATGATTTACAGGGTTACTACATGTAAATCACAACTATGAAGTACGTTACAAGAACTAAGTTTCAATACCAGTTATTTGCTCTAAATTTTTTCTAATTACTAAACAATTTCAAGTCCTTCCTACCGGGGGTAATTTCGTCGATAGAGAAAGACCGTGCGGTCCCTGGATAGAGAGGCACCTGGTCCCGACGCAGACCGTTAGACACAAGGGACTGTTGTTCAAAGACCGCCATGTGCATGTCGCTCTCTTTGCCGAAGGATGCCAGATGCCAGGAGACCTTGTCTCCCGCACAGACGTCTAATCCAGGCAGGTTGGAGTAGAGATAACCGTTGATACCTGTCCAGGAAATTCAAAGACATAAATTCAAGGTCTTCAGAATGCACCCAAAATATATGCTAGAGAGTCTAAAATGAGAGTCTCCCATGTTATATCCTAGATCATGCTGGCAGGGGCTTTGCCAGGAATTTCAAAGTTGTACACACAACTATCTATGCGGAGCCAAATTGTTAGCTTTACAACCCCCCCAGATGGCCGGAAACGGCCCTTCCCGAGTGTTCATTCTGGTTCCCTGGCCTCTTGCTAACTTGAGACACCTCATTCAATATCACTTTTACACCCAAAAAACAAACAAGTTAAAATGTTAATATAGAATTATGGGTGTTTTTAAAAAAGAGATAACTTGGCCAAAAAAAGTGAAGGCCCGGCCTACAGTGCTACATACTGGCTACGCCCCTGGCTGGAACAAAACAGAAACAATTATTCATGACTGATAGGTTAGGTGTTGAAACGTTTACGTTAAAATTTTCTTGATCCCGATTTCTTTCGTATACATACACTTCCGATGGACTCCAGCGACAGGAACACATTGCAACTTGTACAGGAAGTAACATGGATGTGAGACAAACAGAATTCAATGTCTTTACTGAAACTATCAAGTATCAAGTCTATCACGTCTTTCAAGTATCAAGTCTCAAGCCTGTCACGTCTTTCAAGTATCAAGCCTATCACATCTATCAAGTCTTTTTCTTATGTTACTAATATGTAACCTAATATGTAACATTATAGAAACTCACACAATGTACGGGTAAGTACAATGTACACCGAATTAGAGAAAGCTGTAGCATATTCGGTATCGCACCGCAGAATGCTTAGCAAAATGGTCTATGTTGCTATACAAGTTCGATGATGTAGAGCTGTTTTTTAGTATTGTTTTTTTTACACAGGAATGATAGTACATTATAAGAGACAAAGTTTTGGAGCATTCAAACTGCTATGTAAACTCTGAACAGTCAGAAATATAATGAAAATAAAATAATTAAATATAATATTTTATAAAATCATAAAAATATAAGTCTGGTTCGCGTCTCGTCTGGCAAGTAGTCCCAAACTTTGTTCAATCTGTGAAATGTATTTGTTTAGAGTTTAGAACATATTAAAGGCAAACTGCCTTCAAAGAAAACTGTTCACAAATACAGTTTTTGATGACAGTTTTTATAAAACGATATCTATTTATATATTTATGAATGAAGGGAATGAATCATTTATGCTGCATTTTCTCAATCACCAAAGGCTGGTTAATACAAAGTATACTTGATGCTTGCGGATTTTGTACTAAATGTTCTGATGCATCTTTAGTATAAGACCGGAAGTCATGGTGAACAAAGTCAGGACCCAAACGAAATTGAGACCCACTCTAAAGTGGGTCTAATTTCATAGGCCATCTAGGTTTTGCTGTAATGTTCCGAGTGCTGAATTGCTATGTGTGGTACAATATATATTAATGGTATGTAATTTGTGAACGTACCTCTCATATTATTAGATTCGATGAAGTCGCCATCAGTTTGGTCGACCTCACTTGGACTTTCGGTGTAGTTCATAATATTGTGGTCTAAATAATGACTCCAGTTCTCATCCATATTCATAAACAGCAGGAAAAACTCGGCATCAGCACCTCTCTACCCGAATAAAACAAGAAATAAGTTAGGTTATATCTGGTACTTCTTCTGAAATGTTGACACGTGCACTTACTTGTCAACGATCAAAGTTGTTTTTCGAATCTTTGTAACGGATAATTCGTCAAAGGGTTACTATCTCATCGTATAAAACGGTACTGCAATGCAACCTGCACTCAGAAAGATTGTTTCTGATGTTTATTCTGCCACATATATCGAATGAGACTTAAATGTTATTCATTTGAAGGTAATTATCCTCATAATCTTTCAAGTCTATTAACCTTTCCGATATGGTCCTCCACATGATTATATCCTACACTAAAAATGCTTTAACACAATTTATATAAAAGCACATATGTCATTGAGCAAAATGATTATCAATGCCAAAGTTGTTACCTTTTGTTGAAAAATGGTTGATTTATAATATTAGCATATTCCAGTAGAACACAGTTTTGTGTAGTTTCTGATTAGTGCCTTGCCCTTTAATCCTGACCGCAGCAATTAACAACAGTTGAGTCACTCGATAACTCAGATAACTATAACTATCAATATAACTACAGCTATGCGGATAACTATAAAGTCTTTTAGGACCTGAACATCTCATGTGTATTAAACAAAAGTCCCATGGTAGGTGTGAGTTCATTGATGATTTTGTACACATATAGTATCACACACAGTAAGATGTAAGTGCTATAGTAACCACCCAGTCTGTACTTCAATAAAGATTGTTTAGGCCATTTAGGGAAAGCTCACAAATTTAACCGCAGATCAATCGCCGGCCCATCCAGCAGCACACCACTGCTCATTATGCAGCCTGCATATCGCTCACGTTTGAGTGCACACATCCACAGACCCTCCCTGAAAGTATGAGCATCCTGTTCCCAACAGAGAAGTGCTGCAATTGTTTGTAAACAAAAGCTGTACTTGGCATTTCCTGATCTGTGGTTTTTACGTAACAATACCCCTCTGACCACAGTAGAAGGAGATTCATTTCAAGAATGAGTTGAAATCATGATACATCGTTTTCGTATCGAATGTGTCACAATACTTTCTGACTTCTTATCCTGTTCAAAGGAATCCCATTCACTAAGACTGATCCATCTGTTTTTTCCTTAGTTTCCAACGAAACATTTTTATCTTCTAGATGATGTTTTTGAAGTAGTAAATAGTTATACTACGTGTTGTGTATTTTTAATTGATTGTGTAAGACTTATTCGCAACTATACGACGAAAAAACCCAGAACCCATCAACTGAAATAGAAAGCACTTGTGTGCTTTCGCCGAAGTTGCCCCTTTATTTTAATCGTGTATTTTTTTTCGTGTCTTGATAAAATCACCACCGAAAACTAAAATATTATACCGGTGAAAAGTACTCGAAGTTAAAACCTTCAATCCATCGTCACAGCAACAGTGTACGTAAAATACTACATTTTCCTCTTCAAGACTATACCACATACCTTCTAAACAACTGCTAACAACTAAACAATTTTTAGGGGCTTAATTTGTGGTCTCATAGTCAGTGCATGCAACTGTCCACAGACTCTTGGAAGCCAGGAAATGTGTGCGTTCAAGCGTTACTCATTACCCGCTAGATGCTGTGTCAATAAGCTAGGTAGCAACGGCTGGGCCGGCAAAGATCGTCGGTTAAATTTGCGAGCCTTCCCCTACCTTTTGACTGGGTGAACAGTAAATCAACAAAAGAAATGAGTAACCTATGTCACACCCTAGTTTATAGAGATCATTTCTAAAACGGGCTCTTTCTTAGGAACACCGGGTACACTTAAAGGCAAGTTCCACGAGTATACCTCCATATTTCCATCCAGTGATCCATCCTTGCAAACCAGGATTGGTCCAACCAGGCCAGAGTATGCATCCCTGACAGGGTCAACCTGGGATTGGTACATCCAGGTGGCGCAATCACCATCTAGATCCGTTGGGCTCAGGTAATCAGGGATTAGCCATGTATAGGTGTAGGTAGATCCTGGAGCCACCATATCATCATCATGCTCTAAGTAGAACAAGAAAGTCAATGTCGTGTTTACAAGCTAATATTGGCGAAATCTTTCTTAGCCCAGCCCACTCGTGAATATCAATTAGATCAAATTTAAATAGTGCAATCATATGTACCACCTTTGAACTTATTCCATCACATCAAGTATGGACAAAATCGGGTGTACGGTTGCAGAGATATTGAAGTTTGACGGATTTGACCTTAAGCCCCGCCTACTCATTAATATTTATGAAATTAGCATCAAAAACAATAGGGACCATGTACTCCCCCATGGGGGATCTACATACCAAGTATGAGCTTCATCAAAGTTCAATGTCTTGAGATATCCTGTTTACAAGGAAGTGTCACAGATGGACAGACAGACACACACAAACACACAAGCGTGACTGCATAGATTCCATTTGCCTCTGGCAAGGAATCAAAAAGGAGAATATTTTGAGAAAAGAAATTTGCCTCAACTGGAAGTCTTCCTGGGGAATTTAATTGGATGTTACCAGAGGGTGAAAGTGATTGCTTTGCAAAATTGCTGAAATATTTTCCTCATACTATTTTGTAAGGTAAAGAATATGATGCTTTTAAAAATTTGGTAATATTTTGTGAATGCAGATGTGGCAACGACAGGGTAAAAATGTCGTTGAGATGGCAATCATTACTAAAATGTCCTTCTTGAGAAGATATAAACTAATGAACTTTGTTCTCTGCAGCAAAACAACAACATGCCACTTGTACTCCATAGGACAATAATATTTTTGGATGAACTTTAACCTCTACAAAACATATTTGGCTTCAAAGTTCTCAACACAGACCACCAACTGCTTAGACGAAATCTTGCCAAGTTTTTTTTCTTTAAGAGATATCATGCGGTTCCCAATGTTTGACATTCTGACATCTGCTCTCACAGGTGACCTTTGCATGACCTCCAGTAAGATATGATATACATTAATTTGCCATCTGTCTAGGATTCTCATGTATAGGTTGCATAAGCTTTCATCCACTTTGTCCTACTTGAAAATATTGTGCACACTTTTAAAGTTTTGCACTGTGTAGTGTGTTGACCTCAAATGACATCTGATCACCACAAAATCCAAAGGGCTCTTTATTCTCAATATGATGCTCCTCCATAGGCGTAGGAGGGGGGGGGGGCTGCAGCCCCCAACCAAATATTTTTGTGAAAATTTGGGCAATATGCTGAGAATTTTCGGGCACCTACTGAAAGAAAAATTAGTTGCAATGATGTAGCTAGAGGAAATCAAAAGTTTAAAAAAAAATCTCCTTGGTAATTAAAATAAAGTTCTAAGCTTGCCCGACTAATTTGCCATTACTAATGTAAAAAACTAGTTTTGACATAATAGGCCCTCCATGCTTTTTCTCCATCTACATAAGACATTTCGTTGTTTACAATAGCATCCCGCGGATGATGCGATCTAATAACTGATGCATGCCTATATGATATGTACATTAACATGTTGAATGTGCGCAGAGCGCGCGTAAAGTTTTGGTTATATTTTACGGGAAAGTCGTTACAGCCCCCCCAAATCAAATTGGGGTCCTACGCCTATGCGCTCCTCAACTGCTCTGTCTTTTCTATTAAACTGGACAACAAACTTTCCCCAAGTATTCCTCAGCTTCCACTACAAATCCACCAGCTGTTTCCATCGCTGGTTGGCTATATGACTCACCAGTAGATCCGTCGTTGTAAAGAGCGCCCTCGTTGGACTTGTTGTAATATACGCCTTGTGCGTGAATGCTATAGGGTCGACTTGCTTTATTCATGAAGACGACCTCTATGGTATCGCCCACTTCTGCCCTAATCACCGGTCCAAGGAAACCAAGGTGTTCCTCTTCGGCGGTCCTCTCTTTTTGCACGGTAAAATTACCGTCTTCAAATTCTCTGTACAAAGCTTTGAGATACACCCCACCTATACGGTTTCCGGTCTTGGAGAAGTACGTCGACTCCGGTCTGTGGTATAATAATAATAATAATAATAAATAATAATAATAATAATCAGCAGTTATTTTTACCACGCTTAAGCGACCACAAATGTGGGGGAAACCCGCAAAGGCTTATGGATTACAACTGTCACGTCGGGTAGCTTCCAATTCAACATTTTAACTCAAATTTGGAATCTTTTCAATTTAGAGAGTCATTTCAGATGGGAAAACCGTAGATTGCTCTTGGATGAAAAACCCACCTTACTATGACCAGGAATCGAACCCCGAACCTCCCGATTGCTAAGCCTCATTGCTTCAAATGCCACCGCCTTTATCCACTCGGCCACAGCACCGGTGACATTGAAAGGAATAGATGACTGAAAATTGATGTCTTAACCTTGTGATTTGTGGGAATTTTTGTGAGAACAAGTGTCCCAAATTGACTAGAAATTTATCCAAATTATTATATTAAGCTGTTTAATAAATGACTCCACCAACAATGCATTTCCTGAGTTATGGTGAAAATAAGGGGAATGCAAATGAGAACTGATGTCTTATTATCATTTATGGGTATGCATAATTAAAGTCAGAAATTAGTAAATTTAAATTCTGGTGGCAAGTGAACCCAAGTCAGTTAGACATATATATATGTATCTATTTAATACTTTTTTGTGTTGGATTAAGTGAACAATTTGCCAACTTATCCAAAGTGTGGTCTTTAGTAGTTGCTGTATTTTACCAAACTTTGTAAAACTCCACAAGACTGGGTAAGCCCACTGCAGTTCGAGACAAATCAATGCTATGTTGGCAAAAATTTTGAGACTTTCACAGTAAAAAACTACAAGAATAAAAGTCGTTTGATAAGTATGTAACACAGTTGTTCAATTCTGGGTAATGACGTTTCAAAATGCATACACAAATTAATATTTGATTGAAGCAGGCATCAAAATGGGATATTTTAAATATTATTTTCACCCTTTTTTATTTTGCTGGAGTATTGATAATAAGTATCTTCTTGACTATCCAAATCTGTTTGGTAAATTAAGCAAATATGGCTTAAGTGGTATTTGCAATAGTGGAAGTCACTTTCAGTGTTAATGATTTCAGGTCATTGGAAATGCAAGACAGTAAATACTGCAACTTGCAGCGTAATTTCAAACGATGGTGACAGCAATGTTGGGCTGTCGGTCAGAATACCAGCGTACCTTGGAGTTTTTCTCCAATCTATTCAAACTATCCAAAAAAGGGTGATACCATCTTTACTGAAATCCTCACTTGTGATTTTCATACCGAAAAAAAACCCCCACAAACAATAACATTTGTACTTTAAGAGAAAAAAAATTTAACAAACTGCTTTATCTAATTAAGGATAATCAACACAAAGACAGTAACAGGGGAGTAAAGCTTTTCAATAACAAATTTGCCATTATGACATCACAGAACATATCACATGATCCCCTCCAGGGAAGAATGGAGGGTACATGCCAGCCCGAGTAGGATTTAATCATATCAATCAGTCATATCACCAGCTAGGTCGAAGATAATGAAATGGGGGTTTTCAATGAACAGCTTGGAATACTTTCCTTTTCCTTATAATTGTCATACTAATACTGGAATATATCTCTAATGTCTAAAGTTTGAAACAAATGTGGCTCATATTTTTTGTATGCTCACTGCCACACTTGGTAAAGTAAATCATGGTTTATTTCATTTTTTAACGGCAATATGAGATAGGACGGCTTCACATCCGTTAGGAACATCTTCACGACTTCAAATATCCTCACCAAATTTCACAATTTATGATGATGAACTCACCTGGAATCGTCTGTTAAGGAATGTTCTCCATTCATACCAGTAGGGGCGTAGTCCCATTCCTGCTCCACGGCTGCTATGTAGTACCTCCGAGTGTCCCCCTCTAAGCCTTCGGGCTCCGATGGAGACTGCCCACAAGAATTCACGGTGTACAATGCTTGCATTCCAGCTATTATAAATGAAACCGAACAATTGGTAGTAACGTACAGAGAACAACCAACACGTTATAATATTGACATATACTTCATAATCAACTGTGAAAACAATTCATTGTGATTGTCATATATCTTTGCTTTTTATATATAATCATATATATATATGTATATATATGAATATAGATTTATATATACATATATATATGTATATATTTGTATATAGATTTATTGATATATATAGATATATATATATACTTATATATATATATATTTATCATTTCTGCAAAATTTGCAAACTTTGCTTTATGACATGATTACATTTGATCAAACCAAGACATGCCACACATTTTCATTCAAAGCATGCTGAATAGTTAAAAACCAATGGTTCTTTGTTAGCAATCATATGAGTAATCAATAATTGTATGTCAACATCACATATTCTATAGCAAATGACAGAATGCTTGTCTACCAAAGCCAAATGTGTTCTTTTCTTGTCCTAGTGATTAAAAGGGTAACCTAAGCTACATAGTTCACTAAACATTCTTAGAATTTCAAAACCGAACAATTCAGCTTCAACAATGAGACCATGGAAATGGTGAGTAGGGAATAGGGTAGGAATGGTGAGTGAAATGAGACAAGCACCCATTGCCCCTGGCCACAAGTTTCCGTTTCCATGTGAACATGGATCAACCTGGTGTGTGATCCCATTAAAAGCAATGTGTACCTCCGTTAACATAAAGTAAATGATGCACACACGCTCTATGACCTTCAGACTTATGCCTCCTGTTAGCTACACACCTAATGGGCATTACAGGTTGTGTGGGTTTATGGATATAACTGGCTAACTAATTTCTACATAACTGCATGTCAAATTTAATTACTGTTTATGGTCCTTTTCTTTATCCTTAAGCCAGCCTCTGTACAAAAGGAGAAAAAGTGACATGTATCCCATACGGACCTCTACGTAGTTTGCAAGGACCAAGTATGCAATACACGCCACTCAGAGGGTAAGCTAACAGTGTCGCTATGATTTATAAAATCATCCAGTTTACTTGAACTTACCCCAATAGTGTGTCGTGACGTCAGATGTCAACATCCAGGTCCCCTGGTTCCGAGCTGTCATGAAGGCATTTAAGCTGATAGCTGGCGTGATTGAGATGGTCTTTTCAGTGTGGCCACGAAAATTCTGCAAGAAAACAACATAAAAATTTTAATTTACATATTAGATAGATATATGCTGGCAAATGAAGTTGATTGTTCTGGGAATTTGCTGCATCACTGGTGAAAGATTAAAGATATTATTTGGCCAAACAAAAACGCCAAAAACTTAGAATTTGATCTTTCCCATTGGTTATAACACCTCCCAGTCAGTTTTTCTGATGTTTATTTACTTACATAAATTTGAAAGTTTGACAAAGTTAGTATGGATGGTTTCTGTCAACAGCAACAGTGCATATGATACCACCATGGAATTATTAATTAACTTGATATTAAGTTCTTGCATGTCTTTGTTATTTATGAATCATTCATTCTTTATAAAGGGAGATGAATGTTGCAACTAATATATGTAGTCTGATGACATATTGTAGGTACATATTCTTGACAGATTTGTCAATTAGTGACACATTCCGAGCATATTTTAATGAAACATATGACAAGAGGAAGAGGAAAAATAATGATGTTCAACCAAGACTGTAATAAGAACCATAACGCCTTCAATGAACATTTTTTAAGATACAAGACACTGACGACTCAGATTGCTAGTTATGCTAGATTAACAAGTTAAAGCATGATGATAAGCACCACAAGAAGTAAGTGAGGTTTAAAGACCTTTATCTTGGGACAGAATCAAGATATTATGATGAGTGTTCCAAACTCAGAACAAAATGTTTTAACGGTCGTCCCAGACGACCAAATGTCTCTTCGGACGACCAAAGTAAGCTTGGGAGGTCGTCTGCCAGACGTCTAGTGGTTAACATCATTTGCATTGCAACTAAAATACCCCCAAATAGGAAATATCATGGTTTTACCCACCATCATTTTGCAGATACTAAAATAACACAAAAATAGTGGTATAATCCACCCGAGCAGGGGAGTCTTACAGGCCCAAAGTTTGTGTTTTTTTTTTAAAAAAACACATCTATATCTAGTATTCATGTATATCTACATAATGGTGTCTTTGTTGTTTTGTTACATTTATTCGACCAACCGAGAAGTAACATCTGGTCGTCCAAGGAACCATAAATAAAAGCCTTCAAAATTTGTTCCATAACTAGTAAAGTTTGTCTTCCCTTCAAAGAGTGTCAGTGTCTGTGTCAATTTGGGATATATATATCCATTTGAATTTCAAACCGAAAAAGTATTAGAGGTAACAAAACAGAATTTCAATGAGCTGTTGATGACATAATTATCCAATAATAATCCAAAAATATCTGAACTGAAACCTTTGTTAACATCTGTACCTCAGTCTCAAACTGGTTGTGGTTGTTTTTGCAACACTGTATCCTAAAATGAAATGCATCAGTGAGTAAATGACAAAGTAGCAGCACAAGGTGTGTAGTGACTTCATCACCTTCCATAGGTCATGTCCCTTCATGACAAATATAGCTTCACTTATCTCTTTGTTTACAAGCTAAAAATGTATCAATGCAACAGCCTTTATTTCTGATGAGTAAGGTCTATAAAGCTTTTATATTAATTCAGCCAACAAAGCAATGTGCATCAAAGGAACACCTTTGGGTGGCGGTTGGTTTATGTATATATTTTCCTTTACATATGGAGTGGCACTACTCGTTATATAGCCTTGCAAGGTTTGTCTAGGCCACTTCCTTCCTCGTTTTAATTTACATTTATGTTAGTCACTATGTACTGTTAAAACCTCTACATTGAGGAGAAACAAATAAATGAAATGAAATGAAAATGTCTAATCTGATTTTTCGGTTTTGTTCTGCCTGCCTTATTTCCCTTAAATAGTTGGAATGTCAAGTATACAGTATAGTGTAGCTATAGGGAATCTATGAGAAAATATGATCAATATTATAAATATGTTTTAGCCAGTAACCTCCTCGATTAATACATGTTGAATAAAACTAGCTTTTTAAGCTAGCTCTCTATATAATCTTGAAAAAAAGTAGTAATTTCATCCCTACCAAGCTATTCCCATAGAACGTGATGGAATGAACATCAACTTCTGTCCCGGTACAGAATATATTCCATTCGACACGATCTCCAAAGCACATATCCAACCCGGGCAGGTTTCCGTACATGTATCCATTAATGGAACGCATCAGATTACTCTCCAGAAAGTCACCATCCTCTAAACGAGAGAGAATGAAAAAGTAGATTTATATTTCAAAAAGCAGATGTCGAGACTCTTGTCCAGTTTCCTGATTTGTTGTTGCGATGACACCTCAACATATACATATTGTGTGACATACAATTTGACTTTTGTAAATTTGCGTTTTTGCACATATTATTTAGCTGTCCTATATTTATTTAATTTTTTTTTTTTTTTAATACATCATCAGGACTTTATTAGGCTAACTATAATAGTAGGCCTAATGGTGAACAAAGTTTTGTATTTAGGAACACAGTATTTATGAATGTTGCAATATGAACACACAAGTATTTATGAACACAGTAGGCCTATATCTTTCTTTGGAAAGTGAACTAAATCAAGTATCACCAGATTTTGGCACTTTCAATGTGAAAACCAGTTTGTCTGGTAATTGACAATTTGACATGGCATTACATATATATATATATTCTAAACCTAATTGCAAGATTACTCCTACACCTGATAGTGACGTGGTATTAATATAATCCCCACAAAGTCCCACCTATTATACTGCCAACCCCAACACCACACAACATAACATTGCAATTTGTAACAGGGAATATTTTAATGTCCAAATTAGGTGCAGCAGTTTTTATAATTAACAACAACAACAACTACAACTGCTACTAGTAGTTGCTGTGCTAAAAAAAAACTACTATACAAGTTTGGACTTGTATAGCAATTTGACCATTTTTTGCATGACACCATGATGCGATACTGGATAAAAACTATTCCCTGGCTGTATAGCTTTGGAAATGAAAACAATATAATAGTATACTAACTTGTCAAACAGAATATGTTCTGTATCAAAAACTGGATTTATAATAACTCACTGAATATATGAGCTAAAGTAGATCTCTAAGTTGGATTACTTTGGTCATCCATGTCAAAACATAGCCTAACTCAAAACTGCATGCAGCTTTGAAAGCTAGGCTATATCAGTATGTCTAAATCTTTGCGAAACTGGACACGTACGAGGTACACTGAACTTACCAAGATCCACGTCGTCAGGATTCCCAGTTACGTAGGTACGTACATTCTCTTCGATATAATGGCTGGAATTTTCATCTATTACCGTCATCATGAGGAAGAAAACTCTGTCAACATCTCTTCTCGAGCCATCTGATCGGAGAAAACCTAAAACAGAATTGTCATGCTCGTAAAATTAATAACAGTTGTGTGATAAAAAATGAGAAAAGGGACATTTATCGTACCTAACTTTAGGCAGAAATCTCTGCTCTGGAAATGCTGTATCTGAAAACCTGGACAATTATATGGTCACAAAATAATGGAAAGTTGGGTTAATATATCCCATCATTGTTGTTACTGTTTCTGAGTAGCTTCAAAAGTATTGTACATCTGACTGCATGACAACATTATTGTAGTGTTAGCTGTCATTCTAAGAAATTACAACCAATACTTTTCAGTTTGGGCCTATTTTCTTTTTTTTTGGGGGGGGGATGTGGATGGGGTGGGGTTATTCCCCTTTGACTGATAGCATACATCTATCAAATTAACCTTTTTCTGGATTTCAGTTTTGCAAAGTCACCAATGAAATCCTGAAAGTAAATGTCTTTCGTCAAATCCGATCCAACAGTGAAAAAACTAAGAGAATTACACGCAGGGTCCCAAAATTTGGGGTGTCCTAGTCCATGGCCGACTTTAATTGCTCATGCCAGAACCCAACACTGCAAATAGTTTGACCATTTGTGATCACTTTGAGCCTGTCTAGTAAATATATAGTCTGGGCGATACTCTGCGTAGAAATTTCGTTCTAGCAACCTTTTTGCTGAATCGGACCAAAGGTAGCCAGTCCTTCTTTTATGGCAGAATAAATTAAGCTTTTCACCCCATTAGGAGTCAGCAGGACAATATTAATGAGACACTTCCTTTAGCTATGGTAAAATTGATCTAAAGAATTTTTATCTAAAAGAAAAGTTTATATTACCAAACTAATTGTAAGCAAAATGCTTTTGATATCAGATAACTGGAAATCTTCATTTGAAGTTTAATGATTTATTGGTTGTTGTGGATAATATTGACTAATGGTCATAAAGTATATGTTATTATGAACTGTACATTGTTTGGATACTTGATGGAATGATCATAAAAAAAATATATAAAAAAAATTTAAAAAATATTAATGAGACAACTGCAAACAATAAATTATTGCATTACAACCAAGTGTTTTTTTTTTGCCCATGTATAGTGTGTACTGCTACATGATTACCTTTCCTGCATATGAGCATGGGTCCAAGCAGTCCACTGTTTGTACCGACAGTACTTTCGATATGTGAGTGGTAGAGCCAATGAGCACAGCCATCCTCATCCTCGGTGGGTCCAGCCCTCTCATTACCGACCCATATGTACGTGTGGCTGTCACCCGGTTGGACACCATCATCGGCTTTATCGCTCCCTTCTGTATTGTCCTCATATATGGCGCCTGGTGAAAGGACATTATTACAACATGATTAAACTATAAAGCTTTAGGAAAATATATGGGTCTGGGAGTAGGCCTATAGTAGACCCTTACAAGCAAAACTCAACTGGTTTTCCGTGGGGTGTATAATAAAGTAGCTCACAAGCTATTTAAAAGCATATGTAACTAAAATTTTCTATAGTCAGTGTCACAGTGGGATATCCAAATTTAATAAGCACCGCACTATTAAACTGATCAAACAAAGTAAAGCGATTTCCAATGGCTAGTGGATATTTTTCATTTGATAAATCGTACAAGACTAAAAAAAACCGACATGTGTGTTAGAATGTCAAAAGAATTAAGTTTACTTGACTTCAAAATGTTTTGTAAAATTTCCAGTTTTTGGGCAACAATCTCCAGGTTTTCCCATAATTCTCAGGGTGTATACCTTTCTTTTGGTGGGTTATTGACAGGTCTTTGAAAGGTATTCCATCCACATCTGTCGGGATTTACCACGGTAAACACAGCCTACATGGGAATTTCCCAATATCATTTTGATACAATGAGAAGAATGGCAAAACCTTTGCAATGACCCTGCCAAGTCCAAATAAACAATTGACATTGGTGAGTCAGTGTTTACTCTGGATATCAAAACAGAACCTTAACTTTAAGTGACACTTGAGTGCATGGTATTACCTTAATAAAATAACCCTATAATTTAAGTATAACTGGAGATGAATATATTGAGCATGGCATACAGGAATCCTGCACTGGGCCTCGCAAAGTATTTTAACTGTTCAAGGGATTCAAACCTTGGATTTGTGATTGCTAATTTCATAACCACATTTCTGATCAAACTGATCCCACCTGCACCCCTCCCCCCCCCCTCCCCCACTCACACACACACAATGGAACCTGGCTAGGCGTACGGCCAACCAAATTATTGGTACCGTTCGGCCTAAGCTAGTCTAAGTTTATGTCTAGGCTCGGCCTACCCGTACAAAGGTAAGTATTTATATCGTTTGGCCTAACTTATTCTGAAGTCGTAGATATCCGCGCTCTTCAAGCTTGAGTAGAAGTTTTTCAGTTACCAATTCAACCACAAATAAGAAGACAATTTTAACATTCATTCATCAAAGAATCTAAACCACAGTACCAGGGTATCTTCTCCTCTATATTTGGTAATGTCAAATTCCGCTCTGTGACGTGAAATTTAGGACCTATAATTTAGAGTCCAGCTTTGCAGACAGACGGATTAACTGCATATTGAGCTTGCGCAGAACTAAAGGTCTGGATTGAACCATAAACATAAGACGGTACGCTTTTGATGGTTTATGTCAATCTTTAATTTAGTCGTTTGCAGGCATTTTCGAAATTAAGTAACGAACGTCTTATCTAATGTTTCATCTCGAATCTTTTAACAAGTTAATCATGAAATTTTCTTGACTTTCCTACCATATTTTCCATGATTTCCCCGACAAGGACCCCCCCCCCCTTCCGAATTAACCCGGCCCACTGCAGGGCTGTTGGCCCA